>CANSGD010000715.1:0-140407 GCA_947645195.1 Patellifolia procumbens | reverse complement strand
GCCTTGCGGGGACATGACTACATCAGGACATCTATTCATTGATTCATCCAATGATATATTCCTGTTATTTTTAGATTTCCAAAAAATTAATAAAAAAAGGCAGGATGGCGGACGCTGTGCTGTTTAAAGTTTAGTAGATTCGGGACGAAGTAACAATAAAAGACCCTTTAATCATATAAGTCTTTAAAAATTACTTCAAGGGCAAATTTTATACACTAAAACAAATTATATTTTTCACGAATACCTATTTCCAGTTTCATATAATTGTTTTTAGAGTAATACGAGTTATTAATAACATAATTTGTATAAAACATTTACGTGTTTCATTAATCAAGTGTAATATAGTACTAATAATCTTTGCATGATTGAAATTATATCTTGAATATTAATGTTTTACTAAATTATTACTTCTTCGATACAATCAAGTTTGATAAGGAAAGCAAACTTATACTCCATATGTAACAAACAAAAATAGGTATCAACAGTTTGTGGATGGGAAAAAAATTAAAATTGGAAACAAATAATGAAGATAAAACTCAAAAGAGAGAAATTGGAAACAAAGAGGTCAATGGCTACAAAAATAAAGGTTTAAGCAAAAGGAAAATAAATTGAAAAATGGGAGCTTATTGTACAGGAAACGAAGTAGATGTCAAATTGTCAATGGCCACAAAAAGGATTCGAACGTTGGACACCCTGCACGAAAGTACTAAACAACTACCACTGGGCTAGCTGGAGTTTAATGACGCGTATAGATATATTATCTATATGTTCTGATGGAAGAAAATATCTGGCCTCCTCCGTGGGCTTAGGGCGGGCGTCGGGCCTGGTGGACAGTCTTCTGTTAAACGGCTTAACTATTGTCAATCATGTCTGAAACAACATGTAAAGGAGATTAGGATGTGACTATTTTCAGGTTTTCAGGCACGCGCTTTAAGGGTGACTTTTTCAGCTAAAGACAACGTTTTTTCAAAAAAAGAAAACAACATGCACCTTTTATGCCATGAATTTCGAGATTTATAAAACGGATAAAGAAAACCGGTTTTTCGGGCACAGGTTTCAAGGCGACTTTTTGGATTTTTCGAGCCGTGGACGGTGTTTTACGAAAACTGCTAAGCACCCTTTATAGGCATGAGTTACAAGAGTCCCTACAGGTCGGGTACGAATAAGTCAGGTTTTAGGATAAGTACTTTTGCGGCTTTTGCGTACCGAAAATGACATTTTTTTGAAAAACATAGACAGCTATGCATCCTTTACAGGCGCGTATTTCGAGAATTCCTATAAAACGGGAACTAGTAAGTCGGGTTTTTTAGCATGCAAAACAAAGAGATTTCTTTTACTTTTTCTAGGCGAAGACGATGTTTTTCGAAAAACAAACAGCACCGTGCACTTTATGGGCACGACCCGAGAACCCCTACAAAAACGGGTATCGGTAAGCCGAGTTTTCGGAAAAAAGTCGTTTACAGCCTAAAAAGGTCCTCTGACGCGGGTGCCCGAAAACTCAGCTTTATTGATACCCATTCTGTAGGGAAACCCGAAATTCGTGCTGGGGCTATAGGTGTATAGCGATGTCTGTTTTACAAAAAAACATCGTCATTCGACTCGAAAAAGTCGCCTTTGAAAGTGTGTCCCTAGAACCCGACTTATTGGTACTCGTTTTGTAGGGATTCTCGGACCCGTTCGTTCCCATAAAGGGTGGTGTCCTATTTTGTAAAAAACGTCATTTACGACCCGAAATATTCAAAAAAATTGCCTCGTGCTCGAAAACCCGATTTATTTTTTCTTGGTTTGTAAGGGATGCCCGCATTCGTGCCCATAAAGGATGCACAATGGTGTCTGTTTTTCGAAAAAAGGTTGTTTTCAACCTATAAAAACTAAAAATCGCTTTGAAGTTCGTGCCTAAAATTCCTTAAAATATTCACATGCAAAATTCATTTTGACCTATTGTTTCAGATTACCTGGTCATAAGTGACTCATAAAACCAAATATTATTGATACTTGGTACCTACCAACAAGAAAACTACCAAGCCATTGAATAGAAGACATAACACAGTTCAATATCCTTCTTATTTATTTTTCCTTAGATATATGCACCAATACTGTTTTCAAAGGATTAGATTAAATGACTAATAAATACAATCTCAGATCTTTGCTAGGTTCAGATATACTATTCATTAAATAGTGTATCTATCGATGGCAAACTTGTAGATGTTTAGACAAATTTATTTTCTCATATACAACTTTAAAAGTTTTTGTGCTATTTTATTTGTTTTATATTATATTACTTTATGTATGTTGTTCATATACTACCTTAACTTTTTTTTTCCAAGAAGAAGTCCCATCGTATCCCTCTCGGGTCCTATTATATAAAAAGTAATTGTTAAATATGATACTAACTTTGTAAGTGTACTACTTTATTCATTGTATATCTTACCTTAATCCCCACATATATTATCACTTTCCTATTGCACATTTATTTATGCAAAAACTCATTGGCAAAATAATTATTGTTATGATATAATAATGGAGTAATTGTAGTGAGTAAAGACACAATAATTAGCAAAATACATTTTCTTATTCTCTTTGTTTGTCCTACTTTCTGTTTTCGTCCAATTTTTTTGTTTGTCCTAATCAAACTTTTCCTTTTTTGTTATACATTTTTCTCCATTTAACCTTACTTTTCCACTCATTGGTCCCACATATTTTTCCAACGTTTATTTATCTCTAGTTATCATTTACCCCACATGACAATTACATTATCTTTTCATCACACTATTTGTTAATTAGAGTTGTAGTAGAACTAGATATATAAACTAAAAGAAACGAATGAAGCATTAGTTGGCAATAATAATTATAATAATAAAGTTACTCCGAACTAAGCCGAACTAAGGGTTTTTTTTCAACTTTCTTCCAGTTCTTTTTAGAAAGAAATACTAGTATCAAATAAGATAATTGTTTGGGAAGTAGAGGGGGTATTGACAAAGTTGAAAAAGTAAAAAAACGAAGGTAATTGGTGTCTGGGTGTTATTAAACGAGTTGATGACCCAAAGTTGTGGAAAAAAGAAAGGGTAGATGGTGCAATCGAGAGTACCATGGTATGGTACTCTCGAATGTACATCAGTTCGAATTCAAAAATAACTGCCCCACCTAGGTATTTAAGACGTTCATTTATTTGATGTTATTGTTCATTTACAAACTTAATATGTTCATTTATTGACATCAAATATACATCACAAAAAACTAACTTTATTTTTTTCAAAAAATCACTTGTACTCACGCCCCACCCAAAATTTCTGAATTCAAAAATTTTGATAAAAAGGAATTTATTTTGGAGCATTTAAATGTACATCAGTGCAAATTTGAATTGATGTACATTTAAATGCTTCCAACTATTATTGCCTTTTTGACAAAATTTTGAATTTGAAAATTTTTGAACGAAAATGAAGCGGGGAGGTCACTTTTGAGCGGGAATGTACATTGGAAGCATTTAAATGTACATCGCTTCAAATTCAAAAATCACTTCAAATTTCAAAAAAAAAGGATTTTTGAACTGATTTACATTTAAATGCTTCAATGTACATTATATTGAAAGCATTTAAATGTACATCAGATCAAATTCAAAAAGTGATTTTTAAACTGATGTGCATTTAAATGCTTCCAAAGTACATTCCTGCCTTTTTGTCAAAAATTTGAATTCACAAAGTTTTGAAATGAAATGTGAAAGATAAGTGATTTTTGAGAAAAATTAAGTTTGTTTTGTAATGTACATTTGATATCTGTAAATGAACATATTAAGCTTGTGAATGAACAATAACATCAAATAAATGAACATCTTAAATATTGGTGGAGACAGTTGTTTTTTGAATTTGAACTGATGCACATTTAAACATTTAATGTACAGTCGAGAGTACCATGCGCATCGTACTCCTTGTGCAGGGGTGTGCAAAATTCGGTCCAAACCTGATTTAGGACCGGTCCGGACCTGAATTTGAATCGGACCAGATCGAAAAGTCAGATCCTGCTCCGTCCGCAAAATATCGAGATTTCGGGTTTCAGGTCCGGTCCGGTCCAAGACCTGAAAAAACCGGGTCAGACCTGAAGACCTGAAATAATCTATTTCTTTATTTTTAAAATTTTTATAATGAACTTATGGTTGCCATGTTACATGGCATTAATAAATTTAAGATAGGATTTCTTTAGACGAATTATACATATATATCTAAAAAATCATATAAAAATTCATGAAATATAAAAACTTTGCACAAATTTATAAGATGGAAAAAAATCAAACAAGTTCTAGCCAAACACATTAGAGTCCACATAAGACAAATGAGTAATATGATCATCTTCATGAACATGTCGAAACTTCGGAAAAGAAAAATAAGGGATTTTTAAGAAAAAATTATAGAAAATCACAAAATAGGTCCAAATAGGTCCAGACCTGGATCGGACCTAAATTTTCCGGGCCGATCCCCGGTCCACAAAATTGTACCCCGGTCCACAGGTCCAACCGGTTCGGGTCCGGTCCGGTTCTGGACCTGCGCACACCCCTACTCTCAAGTGTAGGATCTAATTTGCGCGGAAAGAGTAGAAAAGTGATGTGACACTTTACCTAAAATAGAAAAGGTAAGAGTTTAATTACTCTATTCGTTTCCTTTTGTTGTTCTAATTTGGAATTTTAAAACGATTTGAAAATGGAGAGAATATTTTATATTGTTTCCAATGTATTAGAAAAAAGATAGTCATGTGTCTTGTTTAATTCGTCACGATGAATACATTAAGAATATCAAACTTTTTATACTTTACTAATATGTAATTTGAGATACTCACAATATAAAAAAAGTGTGCATTGGAAAACGTAAAAAGAAAAAATAGGAAGAACATTTGGGAACGGAGGGGTATTAAAAAAGAGTGAGAATCCTCTCCAAATTTAAATTATACCAAGGGTGAGGCGATTTGGAGATTCCATCCCAAATTTATCCTCTCCGATAGTGTAAATAAAAGTAATGGACATTCATTGTGTTTATAGGATCATCTATTTTAGATTGTTTCTTTTTAATGTATAACTACTCTCCATTTTTTATACAGTATGTAAAATGTTAAACATCATTCATTCAATTAATCACTTTGCAATTAATTACTATGTACACATAGAAAAAATCAATTACGCTGATCTAAACTAACCCACCTACAACTATATTGAAGAGACCAAGTGCTAGGGATGGCAATGGGTCTTGGATCCGACCCAGACCCATAGACCCATTTATAAGGGTCTAGGTCCAACTGTTTTAGATCCAATGGGTCTGGATTGGGTCTGGGTCCAACTATATCAGATCCAGACTTGGTCCAGACCCTACCCACAGACTTTTTTTTAAATAACCAAAACCTTTTCACTTTCCTAATAAACTCTCTCTTTCATTATTTCCCTCTTCACTCAAAAACTGACTTTCTCTCTTCCTTCAAACTCTCTCTTTCCATTCTCTCTCTCTCTAAAGCTCCTCACCTTCATCCCATTTTCTTCTCACCTTCAATCACCATTTTTTCTCACCTTCAAACACCATTTTCTCATCCTCCAATTCACCATTTTTTCGGTATTTCACCTCACAAAAAGCCATTTTGGTTGCGTTTTTGCTTCAATTTTTATTTTAATATTTTTTGTTAAATTAAATGTTGATTTATTTATTTTCTTCAAAAATAGGAAACGAAAGGATGAAGAAGATCCGCCATTAGTAAAGATGAAGAAGTCAAGACATGCAATTGAAAGAGATGAAGGTCTAAGCATGTTTTTAATAAAAATTATTATTTTTTTGTTCATTTATAAACATTTTTAGGATGAACTCTTTTTTGGATGAACCGAGTTCATTTTTGGGATGAACCTTTTTAGTTTTTTAGGATGAACCGAGTTCAAAATCTAATAGGTTCATCCTAAAATAATGGACCTCCTCTAAAACTAAAATGAACCTTCTAATTTTCAAAAACTAAAACTGAACCTTCTAGTTTTTTTTGATTTAATCTTAGTCATGACAACAGTTTTTTTCAAGATTAAAATAGATGAACCCTAGGACTATTTTGAAGGCTAAACTTTTGTTTTTTTGGTAATTTTTTGCAATGTTAGTTTTGGTAATTTTTGGCAATTTTTTATTATTTTGGGAATCTTTTTTTTGTAATTTTGTTAGTTTTTCCGTAATTTTTGGTAATTTTTGGTTATTTTTTTAAAATTAATGAGCCTATGTTAGCTTTAGATGAACCTTATAGTTTTTCGCATGAACCCATGTCAATTTTTTTGAAATAAACATTCGTTTTTAGGTAATTTTGTATATATTATTCATTGCTTTTGTATATATTCTTCATTGCTCATTTGTTAATTTTGGTTCATTATTCATTGTGTTAATTTTTGGTTCATTGTCCATTGTCCATTTTATTAATTTTTGTTTCATTTAATTATATTCATTGTGTTACTTTATGTTCTTTTTTTGTGAATTTATGTTAATTGTTGGTTCATTGTTCATTTTTTTTACTAAAATTGCTTTTTTCAATGGAACATTCTTGTTTTTAGGATAAACCTTATTTTTTCCCAGATGATCCTCTTTTTTGCTTTTCTTAAAAATCATTGTTTTTGTTGGTAATTTTGGTGTTTTTTTTTAGAAGAAATAAAGGTCTTTTTTTTTGCAATTTTTTGGTATTTTTGAACCTTTGACATTTTTGTTTTGGTAATTTTTTGGAAACCATTTGCTGTTTAAAATTGATGAACCTCTGTTTGTTTTTTAGGTAATTTTTTTTGTGATTTTTTGGGAAATTTTTTTGTTATTTTTTTTTAAGGAAACCAATAAACCTATGTCACTTTTAGGATGGACCTTTTCATTTTTTTGGATTAACTTTAGTTGTTTTGGGATGAACCTGTATCTCATTTTAGGATGAACCTATGGCAGTTTTTTTCGACGAACCTTCTAATTGGTCTGTTCTTAATTACCCTCTGTCATTATTTTTATTTTTACTATTTTTTTTTAATTTTGAAACTAAGTGTTTTAATGTAATTTACTAATTTATGTTTATTTTCTTGAAAAATAGGAAACAAAAAGATGAAGAAGAAACATCATTTGTGTTGATGAAGAAGACGCGCATTGGTGATGATGAAGAAGTCAAAGAGAAGAGAAGTGTCATTCTTGAAAAATAGGAAACTAAGTGTTTTTATGTAATTCATTAATTTATGGTTATTAAATTTTTATTTTATTTTTTTATGTAATTCTTATCTTTTCATTAATTTTTCTATGTAATTCTCTATCCCTTCTTTTGAAAACAGATATGATCATTGAACTATTGCTCATTGTTTTATTACTATATGTTCATTTTATATGCTAACTTGTTCATTTACCTAAAACAAGATGTTCATTAAATTTACCTAAAACAGAGAGAATATTTTGGGCAAATGACCTCAAAATGTAATTAACCATACGTTCATTTATTGACCATAACACAGTTCATTTTGGGCCAACCAGTTGTTCAGTCAAAAATTACCTCTCATCCCTTGTTTATATTGTATAATGAACATTTGATGTAAATAAAGGGACAACTTGAAAAACCATAATGAACATAAGTATTATGTTTATAAAAACATGTTCAAATGAAATGATTTCAAAATATAAGTAACCATATGTTCATTTTTTGTCATAACACAGTTCATTGTGGCCAACCAAATGTTCATTTAAAGTTACTTCATTTCATTGTTAATCCTGTTATATTGTCAATGACATTGGATGTAAATAAAGGAACACTTGAGACCCATAATGAACATTACTATTATATTTTTTAAAAATATGTCTACGTTAATTGAAAGCATTATTTGTTAACGTTATTTTTTTAATGAACATTACTTGTGGATAAATGAACATCTACCATATCCATAATAAACATGGGGATTATGTTTAAAAAAGACATGTTTAAATCAAATGTAACTAATACTTTTTTTTAGGTTGATTATAATGAACATTGGTTATCAAAAACTGAAAATCTGGTTCAAACAAATGAACATTGGGATTATGTACAAAAAATTGTTCAAACATTGCATATCACTTATTTGAAAATAAGTTGATTTTACAAAAACATATTACTTTTTTAACTTTTAATTGAATTTTTATTTGATTTTATAATGAACATTTGATATGAATAAATGAAACATCTTGAACATTTAAAATGAACATTTTTTTGCGGAGAAAATAGATGGTTGAGAAAAAAAGCGGGAACATGTCAATGAATTCAATATATTGAGGAGAGAGAAAAATATGGGTCATTTGTCGATGTTCATTGTATATAGAATGATGTTCATTGATGAGGATTACAAAGGAAAAAAAAGAAGCTCCAGTTCTGTGGTATTCATGCGAATGAACTAAAGGTTCATTTGAGCGCACCATGAGGAATGGTGGTGCGTGTATTAATGGAATTTGCGAGGCATAAGAGCTTCCGACATGAAAGATAAAACAGGTATAATTGTGGGCCAGCAAGAGGCTTCATTTCTCACTTTGTGGACCACAGGCTTATGGTCTCTGTTCACATTTATTCGTTCCAATTATCAATTTGACAATTTCCATTTGCAAATTCAGGTGGATAAAGCCAGTAACAATCAGGTATTGTTTGAGTTGATATGGGAATTAAATTAATATATGAACTTGTAATTCATAGCCGAATTTAATTCCTACGATTGCATTTTCCATGATTTCGATACAAAACTTAACCATGGTTCATACAAACCTATAAAATACGCAAAATAAATCTACTAGATTAGAAAATACTACTAAACACGAAATTCAAAAGGACCCACTAAAAATCCTGAAGGACCGTAGACCAATCAGACCAAAAAAAATCTGGGTCTGGATCTAAAAATCTCCGACCCATAAGTCTGAGTTTGATCGACCCGACGAAATCCTAGGTATTGTCATTCAGACCAGGCGCTCACAATCTCCATTCCACTCTCTTAAAAGTCTTATTCCGTTGCATACCCGCACTCCACATTTCCACTAACTATGAGTAGTAAGATTTATAAAGACGGATAGAGGCACAAGAGCTTCCGACAGGAAAGATAAAACAGGTATAATTGTGGGCCAGCAAGAGGCTTCATTTCCCACTTTGTGCCTTTGTGGACTATAGGCATGGTCTCTGTACACATTTATTCGTTCAATTATCAATTTGACAATTTCGTTTGCAAATCTCAGGTGAATAAAGCCAGTAACAATCAGTATCATAGTATGTTTGTCGGTTGGCTTTCGGTTGTTGCTATTCAGTTACATTGGTTGTTTATATCGGTTTAACTTGCTATTATTTATAAAAGTACTTACTATCCTAAAATAAATGTTAGTGTTACTTGTTTAGTTAGAATGAAAGCTTATAAAAATAGCTTTTGTTTAACTTACTTGTTTATTACTACTACTTGCTATTTTTTGTTTTATAAAAATAAACGTTAAACGCTCAGAACCTACATATTAAAGCTTTTTTTAACTTATGTTAAAATCACAAGTTAATTAGTATGATAAATGTTTATGGTCATTCTTTTCATTTTTAGCTTCTTATACTGCATATATCATTTTTTGTCTTTTAGTTAGCATCAATTTGATAATCTAGTTTTTTGTGGGGGTGGGGGGGAGATAATCTAATAAATTTTAGGGGGGGGGGAAGATAATCTAATAAATTTTTTTAGATTCTTTTGTCAGCAATATTAAAAATATCAGGCATTATTCCATATTGGGTAGTAAAAAGAAAAAAAAATTACCTGCCAGCATCTTCAGGGCTAAACTCAACATCATCACAACCCAAACTCCTAGCACAACTTACCACACTTAGCAACCAATCACTTGTTCCCTAGTCTTATACAACTTATAACCCATATGAATCTCACTCGTTGCGATAAACGTATGAATCCTAGGCCTCTTAGCATACTTAACAGCTTCCCAAGCAGCATCACTATGTACTTATTACACCTCGAAAGCCCACAAATAACAGGCACATACCCCTGTTCATCGACAGCATTACCAACTTCGATAGCAATCGATTTCACAGCCTCGAAGTCGGACTTGGATGCTGCGAAACCCGGCCTCGATTATGTCTACACCAAGAAGAGCAAGATGATGGGCAATCTCTAGTTTTTGTGTGGCGGTCATGGCTGCTCCTGGAGACTGTTCTCCGTCTCGGAGGGTGGTGTCAAATATTCGGACGTAAGTTGGGTCGGGTATTCTGTAAGGGGTGTAGACTGGTCTTTTTGGATGTGGTGGTGGTGGTGGTGGAGGAGCGCTGGCGGAGCATAATGTGGTGGTGCGTGTGGTGGAGAGAGAGAGGAGAGAGTAAGATGGTTTGGTGGTGGAGAAAGAGGGAGGGTGGTGATGGGTGTTTTGGAGGTGATGATGATTGGGAATTTGATGTTAGTGGATGAGATGCTTTGAGCTGACATAGAAGCCATTGATGAGTTGAAATGTTTGTTGTTTTGTTTTGTAGGATTTATATTGGATTATGGTGATGTTTATTGGAAACAAAAAATTAGTCTAAGTAAATCTCGATTATCTCACTATATATCTGGTGAAGATTGATACATGGATTTAGTGAGGATAGTGATTCGATTATCTCACTATATATCTGACGTGTATGCGTGGAACTGTGGAAGGCAAAGATTAAAGTCATTAAACAAATTGGATGGAGCTATCCATTTAATTATTTCCTCTCTTTATTAAAAACTTGGCAAATGACATTTACTTTTTTGGGTCAATATATACCTGCACATTTAGATGATGTTTCTCGGTGGATCTGGATGAGTTGATCTTTGGTATCCGTATCATATACCCTATCAGAACATATCATATTATTTAGCATCATCTATATGCGGAAAATAGAAAATATTGAATTAACTTATTCAATAATAATTAAACTATCAACATGTAATTTTGGAATATATTCTAAAATTAATACTATTTTGGAAAATATATTGAATGCTAATTAATATTTGAGAGACGCTCGTTATCAAATCTTATACTTCCTCCGTTTTTTTATACTTGCATCATTGAGGTGTAGGCAAGAAATAGGGAGGAGAGATAGAGAATTAGAGAGCGTGGAAAAATGGACACATGTGATTGGAGAGAGGTAGAAAGTATTGCCATAAAAGGCAATGATGCGTTACTGCAATTTGCAAAGTAGGAATGATGCAAGTAAAAAACCGGAGGAAGTATAAAGACTATTTTTATTTTCATCCGGTTGTACACCAAGGTTATTTTTTACCCATTGCTCATTTGGACATCTAATTTCTGCTTATGTGAAAGCGTCTAAATGAGCAATGAGCAATAAAAATAGCTAGAAAATAGTTACATACTTAGTAGATGATGATCAAGTCTATTTTAAGCAAAAAATTATCCAAGTAAATTTGGTGAAGATTGATACAAAGATTTATTATAGTCATCTAGATAGTGGTTCGATTTTCTAGTAAGCGTGGATGGAAAGGGATTATGCTATTGAAGTCATTAAAGACATCAAAGGGAATTACCATATTTAATTATTTCCTTTCTTAATTAATTAAAGACTTTGACATTTCTCTTTTGGGTCAATATCTACATCTAATTCACAAGCAAATTTGGAAGGTGCGTGAAGGTGGATCCGGGGTATCATATAACATTTCTTTTTTGGGTCAATATCTGCATCTAATTCACAAGCAAATTTTAATCCGTGTCTAATTATTTTTGTAGATATACTTTTTTTTGTGAAGATGCTTGAATTTCTTTTTAAATAGATATAATTACAATTTTTATTATACATCCGAGAGTACAATGTATCATGAGTATAGTACAATCAGCTATTTTTTGCTCAAATGGTTCCCGATTGTCTCATGAGTATGGTATGCCCAAGGGTATTTTTTTGCTCAAATAGACTTGGGTGTACATGCTGCTATGATATAATCGGGTGTATAATGATAATCTCGCAAATTGCAATACACAACTTTGACATCCGATAACACTAATTATTGTGAAACAACGATGAATTTGATTGAGACTGTGTTAGGGACTGTTCGGCAACAATAGCTGTTGGGGTAGCTGTTAGTTGTAGCGGGTAGCTATCAGCTGTCTGGGTAGCTATTAGCTGTAGTAGTAGCTGTGATTGCTAGCTGTCAAAAGTAATTGCTAAAATATTAGTGTTCGGTAGCAGCGGTTGGAGTACTTTATAATTTATTATAAACTTTATAATATTTTTTTCAACCTCTACCTCTCCTTCAACCTCTACTTTTTTTTAGCTTTCCACAAGCACAACCTAAACTTTACCTCTAACAGCTACCTTAATCACTACGTTGCCAAACACTTAAATTTATAAATTAAAATTTTGACCTAGTGAAAACTCTAACCTCTACCCCTATCTCTACGTGCCGAACACGCCCCTAGTAGCAGAGAAAGCCCAATTCAATCTGCTCACATGTTCTGCCTACTTTCGTGTCCCTCCCATGTGCCTCCTTGCAAGACTAGCCTCGACCCTTGAAGTATCTAAAGTCCTCAAACTCGTTGAGGACCTTCGTGATCGTAAATCCCGTCTTCGAGTCCAACTCGTTGAATAGAATTCCTCCATGTAATCTGTCACCGAGAGTAGGGTTGTGCACATGTGGTTGGTCTTGAATTTGGACTGGACAGGAAATTCAGGTCCGGTTATTCGATCCTTAAATATGGTCGATTTTGTTTTCGGTCCAACCGGGTATAAAACGGAATAATCCGGTCTGGACCATAAACCCGATTTTATTTAAAAAGTTACAAACCCTTAATAATCAACCATTACAATCTTCAAATCGACGCTCATATTCTGCCTTCTCCACTTCTCTTTTTTTCTCTTTGCATTTTCGTAGTTGCGTCAGTTTCTTTTGGCTTGACATCACTCTACTCTTGATGTGTAAGATAATTCTAATTTTGAATTGAGTGTGGCTTAGTGACAAGTGTCGAATTAGGATTTTAGTTTGCAGTTATGCTTTAGTTCCTGCAATATGCTTTGTACTAATATTATACAAACAAGTTAAAGTAGTATTCTAGTAGATGATGTGACAAAAAACTTTTTTTGCTCTTGTATACTCGTCCAACTTGCTGGACAGTTAGGAAAAAAACAGGTCCAATTAGCTCCAAAACCGGATCGGACTGGTTTCTCAGGTCCAAAACTGGGCCGGACCGAATAATTCAGGTTCAGTCTCGATACAAGATTATAGATGATTCCGGTCCACAGGTACAAGGAGGTGCGGTCCAGTTCGGTTCTAGACCGTTGCACACCCCTAACCGAGGTGTTCCCTCTCTCGAGACTGAGATTGTCTCAAGAAAATCAGAAACATAACTATTGTTGGCGAGACTACGTGAGTTGGGAGGTGAGAATGGAAGACCATTCGTGAGCGTGAGATCAAGAACCAACAATTTTGAGCGTGAGAGGAGAGAGAAAGACTTGAAGATTGATGAATTAATGTTGGGAATTGAGGTTGTTAAGCAGTTTTCATCATCTCAAAGACTTCAAAGTTTAATTGAAGCTTCAAGGAAATTAATTCGATAAGTTATAACTTTTGTTCTCTTCGGGAGTAAAGTAGCTGAATTGAACAGAATTAAAGTGAACTAAAATGAATAGTGATATGTGAAAGTAGAAGTATTGTCCAGAGCGAGCTGAACTGAACTAATAATAAGTTAGGGAAACATGTCCTTAAACTTATTTTATAAACTTATAATGTAAGTTTTAAAACTGGTTGTTTTTCGTTTATTAATTAATAGCCAATATGCAATAATCTGATAAATTTAATTTATAAACTTATAAAATAAGTTCTAAAACTGATAGTTTTTACTCCCTCCGTTTCAGAAAGATCTGAACACTTGTTGGGACACATAATGTAAGGCGATAAGTTGTAGTGTGGTTATCAAATACTCCCTCTGTTTTTATTTATTAAGGACATTTGTACTTTTCACTAATCTGAATTACTCCAAATGGATCAAACTTAATCGAACTTAGTGTGAATCATAGATTAAGCTCGAGCATGCGACTACAATGTATATTACCTAAACTTTATAAAATTTAAATTTAGATTGAATTATTTTTGGTGTTTTATTAACTCGAGCTGACCTTAATATATATACTTATCTAATAATTTTGGCCATGTAATTAATAGATGAAATATGAACTATTTATAACTATCAAAAACTATTTTGTTATTTATGATTTGTGGGTTGTTAAAAAAAATTACCAGTAATTTCTTTCATTTGTGATTTTTATGAGAAAGCTATCTGAAAAATGTTGCTATTACTTTCTCAAAGTGTTACTAAAAGCAAATTGAATAAATAAATCTTTTCACGACCAAATGTAGAAAGTTTGGCTTCACTATTCAGTTGGAAGGAGTCTAATTGTTTTATTTTTAATTTATCATAAAAATATATTCCAATAAGAAACGCGTTCGGGCATGGTCATGCTTATTTTTTTGTTTTAATTTTTCATTATTTTGAAACCAAAACCGAAAAAACTAGGGTTCGTTCATTATCATTTTTGTTTTTAGCTTTCATTTTTTCTTAAAAGCTAAAACCATAATATGGAAACAAAAATAAAGTAGTATCCAACCTTTGTTGTCTATATGACAAATTTTACGTGACTTTACAACTTCTATCATATATTTTAAAAATTTATAAACCTAAGGGCTCTTAGAAACCAAAAAAAATGGTTTACAGTTTTAACATGACTACTATCTATATAACTAATTATAAGTTGATGTTTTTGAGGGGATTTTTAAGTTGTTTTTTCAACATATATCATATGATTTTAAAATCATAAAAATTACCAAAGAAATGATACTAATAGTGATACCAAACCAGCCCACATCTTTTTGTTACAATGCTTACCAAAATAACATGCCATGTAGATATGCTCTAGGAAGACCCGACATAATAAATTGTAAGTCAACTCTCAAAAAAAAGTTGCGAGTCAACTCACTTTCAAGTTATTCGCCTCCAATTCAGACTACTTTTGGAAACCTTTTCACACTTAAATGTACAACTATTGGTAATTCAATGTTAAAATGTGTGGTAGGTATTATGCTTTTTAAACTTCATGTTTATTCCATTGTTTGATGAGGGTTAAGAATGTCGTTGATGACACATAGAATGCAAACGTTAATGAAATTTTGAATTAGGTCTTCGTGTTTTTTTTATTTTTTAATAAGATCAATTGAAAAGTAAAATTAGCTAGGTAGGCGACTAACTAAATTTACAAATAAAACTCTATCCATCTTTATAGGCATTAACGTTCTCAACTAGAAAGCCTTAGTCGCGGAAGCCAATATTTTGTTTTCTTTTTTTGTAAAAAAATTATCATTATACTTGAGAAAGTAATAAAGCTACTAAAATTTCAATTTGTGCCCAAACAAATCCTTTTCCAAATCCAATATTTTACTTATAGATATATTCTGTATTATATATAATATTCTACTTAAGTTTCAAAATTTTAGAATAACACGTGCATTAGTGCGGGCACAAACTAGTATTATTTTAAACTAAAGTCCTAGTCGAGTTGGACATGTAAAAAAAAGACATCTAATTCAATTTAGATTCAAGGAGGCTAAAGTAAATCTTTTTTTTTGATACAAGGCTAAAGTAAATTTAATATTAACTAACATGCGAGCCATTTGAGTTTTATCACTTTTAAGTTAATCGAGTTAACTAAGAAGATAATGTTAATTATATACTAAACAAGATGTTTCTTTTTCCTTTCTAGACGCTCCCGTCCAAATGAACCTAACACGAACCTGATTAACCGATTTGCCAATAGACACTTAATAGAGATTAAATATTTTTTTGAAGACTTGAGTTAAGTCGTAGTCAGATGAGATGCTTATTTATTTGAATTTCTTATTTAACTAAATTATTCGATTATAATTTAGGAATACAAAATAATTATTTTGTGTAAAAATTATGTCGATTTGAGTTAAAGATGATAAATTATTATTCAATTCAATTAAATTTATAAAAAATAAACATAACTTAATATACTTTGATTTACGTTCATGTTAAGCCCCACTGATTCAGTCACTTTAGAGTCAATATGGCTAAACGAAAATATTAAATATACATAATCACCTAATTGAACAACTTTTTTGATGGAAAATCAAGAATGATAGTCTTTGGACATTTACAAAACCGATGCAATCTTCTAGCATTTTCTTAAAAATTATATTACACATATTTTTCACTTAACTTACTCAAATGACATCACAAAAAAATTTCATCTCATTATTATATGGCAAAAAAATAATTAGATAGAAATATATTAAAGTCGGCGCGAATAAAAAAATATCACGTATCATCCAAACTAATTTAAATTCAATCAAGTTTAGATAAAATAAATGTACTAACATGATCGAGTTTAAATTATTATACACATTGAGTTCGAATTTGATCACTTTCAAGTAACGGGTAAAAATTATAAGACATATCCCGAACATTGCCCGAGTTATAAGCTAGTAAAATTATAAAATCATTAAAAAAACTTCAATTAATTATTTAAACTTCCAATTACTTCTCTACAAAATTGATACATTATGACAACTTTCTTGGTGTTATTTTAGGATTTAGGAGTATGTAACAACTAACAACTAAGAAGTCAATTATTAGTTACTAATCCTGCATCTTACCAAAAAGCAGCATAGTTAAGGAGAGAGAAGAAAGAAAGAGTGAAGAGATCCATCCTTCATTTCCCCACCATTTCTAGGGTTTCTTCAATCAGCAAGAAAGCTCAACAATCATGGAAACGTCAGCTGCACAACCATCCGATACTGAAATGTCGGACGCCGGAGTTCCACCGCCGAGCAATCCTCCACCAACGACGGCGGATCATTCTCAACAACAACAACAAGATTAGTATTCCGGCGACTCTCAGCCATGGCGGAAGGTTTATTCAATACAACATCTTCGGCAACGTATTTGAAGTTACTGCTAAGTATAAACCTCCTATTATGCCTATTGGTAAAGGCGCTTATGGCATCGTTTGGTATATTTCCCATTTTCTCTCTCTCTCAGTGTTGTGTTGTGTTTTGCTTTGAATTGGTGTGCTTGATGAATTCGATTTTGATCATGTAGTTCGGCGTTGAATTCGGAGATAAACGAGCATGTGGCGATCAAAAAGATTGCTAATGCGTTTGATAATAAGGTTGATGCTAAGAGGACTTTGCGTGAGATCAAGCTTCTTAGGCATATGGATCATGAAAACGTCAGTGAGTGATTATTATGTTTTTCAGTTTAATTCATTTCTATACTGTTTGGATTTTGATGTTTTTTGGTGGTTCTTTTATTGAGCTTATTAATTTAGCAAGCAATGCTTGGATTTATAGTTTCTGTCATTGGCAACTAGCTTTAATTTAGTTTTTTTAGAAGCTTTTGATAAATGAGCATAAGATTGATGAGATCAGCTGCATAATCTCACCATATTAGAAGTTAGTTCTGGGATATTGAACTCTCTTAGGGAAATAGCAAGTTTTTCTCCTTTCTCTTCTTGATTCACCTAAACCAAACAGCCGTTGCGTAAAAAGTAGGGAATTAGTTATCTGCTTGTATTGTACATTTAAATCATTGTAACTTACATACTTGATGATCATCAAGGATCAATTATGTAAATTCTTATTTTTTTTAGTGTTCAGCAATAAAATACGAGTGGATTGGTGGATAATTCTTTTTGATAGATACTTTAGATCGTGGGTTCGAGACTTTATTGACAATATTTTTCTAATATTTTTGGTTGTTTGAGGTCGACAACTTTTGGTGTAGAGTGACGATCATTGAAAGAGAAGATTGTCATATGGCGGATGTAATCACTTTTTAACAATAGTATAGCCATCTGCATAATAGTTATGGAGTTCTTTAAATGCTTGCAACAAACCTCCAACATCGTGATTTCCTTTTACACGGGGATGGGATTGTTCTTTTGAATCAAGAAGTTATAGTAGATATGTTATGGGAAATAGGATGGTGCAAATTTATGATTTTAATCACAGTAGATCCATCGGATATAAGAGCAGCATTGAACATGGAAATATATTGGCGGGCCTTGTTGCCTTCATTTGTAACTTGAAATTATGATGACTTAATGAAGTTGGCTTGTTGGCTCAATTGAACGATGGTTAGGCCAAGAGGAGCATCAAAAGTGTACAAGATTGCTTATGACACTATGACATTATAATGCATACTTGTACAAGGTTTAATATTTTGCCATTCCGAGAGTTTTTAGGAGTATATATGAAGGTGGGGTTTATAAATTATACCGATGAGGGTCTAACAGAATAATGGTGGCTTTCGAAGTTTTGGTTGGGAAGTTTGCCATGTGTTTTTCATTATTCGTTTGCTTGGAGATTTTATGCAAGCTCTTCAAAAACATTAGCAATGAATCATTCTGCCTGCTTGATTTACGAGTTTCATTGTTGATTGATCATATATTTGAGAACGCTCGGTGTAGTTAGATGTGTGAAAGTCCTGGCCTCTAACTTAAATGATTTTACTGTTACAAAATACTTCCTCCATTCTTTAATAAGTGACACACTTCAATAGTGTTCACTATTCACACTTTAGACTTTAATTATATTTGGTGATTTACATTTTAGGAAAAACATAGTCATGTTGGATCGTGTTAGATTCGTCTCAATGTGTAATTTTTTAATATCAACTTTTTATAATTTTTACTTATTGATAATTATAGATATCAATATTTAAAATATGCCTTGGCAAGCGTATAAACATGAAGTGTGTGTGTGTCACTTATTAAGGAACGGAGGAAGTATATACATTCGAGGGAGGCAGATATGGAAAGAAAAATGCAATACTATACGAGAAAACTAGATTTTGCTTAAAGGCTGAAATGCAAGAGTCTTTAGAGGCTGTAGAAAATAGAAACACGACAATCAATGAAAATATTATGGTTTTTAGATTAGTGACATTTACTGATTTATGCCACCAGATGGGAACTTGGTAGGGGAGGAGGTGACTAAGGGAATCTTTATGTCCAAGAGAAACAAGCCTTAGGTAAAGGGAAGCTATCTGAAGTAGTGGTCTCCTCTAAGTAAGTTAAAGCATGTCCTCAAACCGATTAAATATGCCTTTTGCTAGGCGTTGCTGTCAAAAGCCCATTATTTTTGTCTCTTTGAGACGTCCACTGGTAGTCCGAGCTCGAAGATTATCAAGACGAGAATGGTAATATAGTAGTGTTGATCAATCTGACCCTTGCCCTTGGGTTTCTGATCTTTGGAAGTAACAGTCTTCTAGGAAATGGGAGAAAGTTGACCGAAAAGTTATGTTCCAATTGATTAGTGATTTAAAGTTGCTGGCTTCTAAATACATCACTTTGCTTGTCAAACTTGGAAAGACGAATAAGATATTTGAATGATGTTCATCATGAGACTGTAAATTACTAGCTTTTCCACAATGATGATTGGTGATTAGAAATTGGAAGTAGGGCTAGTTACCGCAATTTGGTTTAATTACTATTTTTGACTTATCGGTTTTGCGATTTTAGAAATCTTGTGTAAGGGTTTGCATGATAAGTCTTTACATTAGTTAGGTTAATCATAGTAATATTTACTTGCATATTGACCTCTTTGCATCCAACTCAAACACTGAAAGGCCCATACAAATTTAACCCACACTAAATAGATACAAGAGATGCAGGTGTATTACAAAAATCACAAATTTTAGATCACCACACAATAAATATTACACACTCATATCCACGCATCAAGCAAAGTCAGAGATTTAATCAAGACAGATCTGCTTTTGTCTCCTCCTTCTCACCTTCCTCTCACCCACCAGATCTTTTCACTTTCTGTCTCCTCCTCACTCCAGTCGGTGAGGAGCAGCAGGACCAGACGAGGCGGCTTCGGCGATCTTTGAGTTAGGGCCAAGACCCAGGAAAAGGAACGTGAGAGAGAAAATTTGTGGAATGGAGAACATGAATAGTAGCTATAAGGTGATGGAACAGCAGTAGTTGAGGAGAGGACAACGACCACAAAAGCGGCAGGTCGGAAATTTTGCAGAAAGTCAATGACGAGGAAGGAACGTAGTGGTAGTTCGTGAATTGAGGAGAGAGAAATTGCTAGTTTTGAGGGTTTATTTCGTTAATTGTTTCCATTATAGAGTTTTACCTCTTTAAAGATGATGATGGGGTTTGGGTGACTTCTGGTGAGCTAAACACTCTTGATGAAAGCCATGAATAGCTTTGTAGGAAAGAAGTGGAGAATAAGCAGACTAGAGAAGATTAATTTTTTTGCTTTCGAACTTTGCACAAAATACCACATGGTTTCTCAATTAATATGATAGCATGTGAAGAGAACACACTGGGGACAGAAAGAAAGAGAAAGAATCTGCTTTCACTCATGGAGGATATGAAAGTGAAGTGAACCCCATGCTTTTGTATGAGATGGCAATTTTGGCAATTAAAGGTTAACTTTCAATAATTCAAGAATCACTTTGGGAAATGAGCGACACCCTTTTGGAATCTTTCTAATATAATTTTTTCATTATATCATGAAAATAACTATGGTATGTTGACTTATATTCTAAAGGCAGAATAAGTGTTCAATACTTTGGGCTTCTGATATTCTCAACCTATGGATCTTAGTTCCATGTGTAGGGTACCGCCAGAAACTATCCATGCGCTTAGTATTTTGGAGTTATCTCGACGATGATACCCATGCTTTTGTATTTTTATATTTGTTGTGATTGAGGATGATGCTTGTACTTTGTTCTTTTGTGAGAGGAGGATGATCCTCGAACTATATCATGTACCGAAGGCTCATTTTCATTTCTCTCTTAAATTCTTCAGAAAACTAATGTCTTACTGAAATATAGGATAAGAAGCTAAGAGCAAAATTTGCTTTATGCAACAAAAGAGGCGGGGAGAACGAAAAGATATACTCTACCACTAAATGTTGTCCTCCTTGATATTTAAGTTTATCCCACTCTTTGTTGCAGATGGCTGATATTTCTCATTTGCAAGGTGATGCAATCATGTATCTCCCCTTCCCATTATGCTAAAACCTTACCAGTTAAAACCCACACACTCTGTCCCAAAATAATGTTCCTTATACTCTTAGGTATGGGAACACATATGCAGAGTAAAGATTAGAGGGTGTATTTTTGTGTAACTTGAATTAGAGTAATAATAAAAAATGGGTTGAGTAAGATAGAGAATTACTAGAGGGCCCCACATCTCAATGAATCAAGGAGTGTGTGAGAGATAGTTAGTGGAGTACTCCACATCACTTGGGTTGAGTAGGTTAGGTGGGATATAAATAAAACAATAATCATAAATTGTTTAAGTCTGCTTTGTCATCATTTTTCGGTGACCATTATGTTCAAATTTCAAAATAATCCCAACTATGAATTATTCTAAAATAATCCAAACTGTTGGGGGTATCTTCTCAAAATAACCCAAACCTAAAATTCTTCTATAATAGTTGGCCTAAAATGAAACACTGAAGATAAGAAAAATAAAGTTTGGATTATTTTGGGAAGGTACTCTCAAAAGTTTGGATTATTTTAGAATAACCCATAGTTGGGATTGTTTTGATTGGAATGGTCGTAGTTGAGATTATCCATGTCAACTATTCCTTGATTTTTCCCCTCATGCATAAAGTATTCCCTCCTCCTCCTGTGGCTTTGCTAATAGACCTAAAAATTGCAATGTTCAGAAACTCGTTTCCTCCACAAGATTCTTCCATCAGTAGCAGTGGCACAGTTGTTATTGGCTAATTATTCTTTCCTGGTTTGTCATGTTCTCTTAAAAACTACGTAGAGCTTGCAGATGGACTGGGAGGGGGCTGTCATTAAATGCAAATCTTGTGTATATCTATCTCGAAAAAATGTTTTTTTCCCTTTCTTTTTTGTTTAATGCTTTATTCACTCCTCAAAATGGTCTAACCTTCAAGGTAATAAGTCTTGCAATTTTTTCATTTTCTAAGTATTAGTCGTGTTGATCCGTTTATATGCCCCATGTTTTAGCCTGAGGATCTTTTACATCTATGATCTTGAGATGCACTCATAATTATTGCTCGTATTTCTTGACAGAGAAGCTCTTGTATTTGTACCTGATTTCTGATTGTCTTATTTTTGCTGAGTTTTCTTGTGTGTTTTCTACTTAATGAAATAACTCAGTAAAGTTGGTTGTTCTGCCTCCTTTACTCATTTCTGTGGAGGACTTCCATTCATCAATTTTTGTTGTTAGTGTTAACGTGCTATGTATTTTCTTGCAGGTTGTTGCAATCAGAGATATTATACCACCTCCTCGAAGGGAGGTATTTAATGATGTATATATTGCATATGAGCTGATGGACACTGATCTCCATCAAATAATTCGTTCAAACCAGGGGTTATCAGAAGAGCACTGTCAGGTACTATTCTAAATGAAACTCTTCTTAAGGCATTGTCTTGCTGAGACCTGAAAGATGCCCAATTATAGTTCACTCATTACATGCATGATGATTTTTCTTTTGTCTTTTTTATTTCCTCTCAGCTACACTTACACATACGTCTTTTATCCCGTATAGCATAATTAGTGGTGCTGCAGCACAAGGCTTTACTCTATCCTGCTATGCTGAAAACATCAGGAAGAAATTGCCTGTTTATTATTAGGCATGAATCCGGATCTTATTATTCCCTTGGTCAATTTTGGAGGGATGTGGATCTTCTGTTTACGATAATATCTATGGTGGAATTTTTCGTCTGTGTTCCTGATGTTTTACTACACAGGGTGTGCTTTCTTAAGTTTGTTTAGAGTTATTGTTGAACTTTTCTTCAGTGTTAAGTATTGAACATAGTGCACTAAGGTTGAACTTTGCACTAACCTCATGTATCATCATTCGATTACTCAGGATGCCGAAGCCAAAAACTTATTGAAACAGCTATGAAAAAAGCTATAATATTTGCTTTTCACCCTCAAGAGTCTTTATTATATTCCTCGCCTCGTTCTTGGATACCAAAAGGATGGGTTTGCATTATTTTTTGTGCATGTAAAACTATTGTAACTTATTAGTAAAATAGCTCCGAAACTGGTTTGGTGTTTCTTTAGTCGGTCTATTTAATTTTTATGTGTATTTGTGTAAAGACCGTCATATCTAGTTTGTGCTAAACTTCAGCGTATTCCAAGGGTCATTAACCTATGAGTTGAGGACATTATTTTAGCTTATCTACATTTCTAGAAGTAGACCTTCTACCAACTTTCTCAAACTCACCTGCTTTGTTTCACGCACCTAAGACTTGCTAAATATACTTTCTAATTGCTCCCCCCCAATTAGAATTCTCGAATTCTCTTTTAGAGCATCAGCAATGCAATGGGGTCCAAATCCCTTTAAAATCTTCTCTCTCTTGCTCTCCTTTTGCCACATCAAATTCCACTAACTTTTTTCATTTACCTCCCCATATTTGAGACACATTCCTGCAATGCTAAGGCTCCAATTACATAATTCATGTGTGTCCCACCTTATTTTCTCTCTCCAAATAGACTAAGAATTTATTTTTTATTTCAAGTTGCATTGACACATGTCAAATGGTGGTGAATTTGAGGCTTCCATTTTAAATAGCCTCCAATTATATTTGGAGCATTCTTGCAATGGATTTGGAGGGTATTTGGCTCCCATTTTATAATTTGGACCCTAATAAAAGCCCCATTGTTGATGCTCTTAGGAGCATTTCATTGTGGAGGCTAAATATTAAGTTGGTCAACCTTTTGTAATGATCAGCTAGGCAATGCGAAGACCTTAAAAAGTGGCTCATCTCTGGTCCCTTGTTCTCAAAATTAGTTATCCCCAGCTGAATAATATGCATTTCCGACAAAGCCATATAGCCTTGATACAGTAACTACGAATAATTGTGTGCTTAAATGTTGTAAAATTGACAGTCATTTTGATGTGGAGGGATTAATGTTTATGTATTAAAACTATATAGTCCTCTCAACTGGATTGTGGTTTGCACTTTGTTCTGACAAATATCTTTCTGCAGTATTTTCTCTACCAGATACTACGTGGATTGAAGTACATTCACTCTGCCAATGTTCTTCATAGGGATCTGAAGCCTAGCAACCTATTGCTTAATGCCAACTGTGATTTAAAAATCTGTGATTTTGGACTAGCTCGTGTGACATCAGAGACAGATTTTATGACAGAATATGTTGTGACAAGGTGGTACCGAGCACCAGAGTTATTGTTGAATTCTTCAGATTATACTGCTGCTATTGATGTGTGGTCAGTTGGTTGTATTTTTATGGAGTTGATGGACCGTAAGCCTCTATTTCCAGGCAGAGATCATGTGCATCAGCTACGCCTGCTCATGGAGGTATATTAATAGCGACATGCATCATCTTATTATAATTTTTATTGTCCATTGGGCAATTTTTTATTTTTTTGGATGCTCAATGTGTTTTCCCTTTAAATTCTAAATGACTAACTGCCAACTAGACCAGAATTGCAATTTTTTTTTGCTTTATGAAGAACTATGAAGCTGCTTCTTTTTGGAAAGCTAGGTTGATATCTCAAATAATCCTTATATAACAAGTGGTCTTATATTTTAACTTCATAGTTGCAGCATGATGATCAATTGATCATACTCTTTTGTCTTGAGCCTTTTGTTCTTGAAGGCTCTGTCCTTTGTTCTTATTAGCTGCAGTATTTATGTTGTAGTAATGTGATTTTCTCTTCTAAAAAAGTATGTGGATTTCAAACCTTGCAGCTGATTGGCACCCCTTCAGAACATGAGCTAGGATTTCTCAATGAAAATGCTAAAAGATATATTCGTCAGCTCCCTCAGTATAGAAGGCAGTCATTAGCTGAGAAGTTTCCACTTGTACATGCAGCAGCTATTGATCTTGTTGAAAAAATGTTGACATTTGATCCCAGACAGAGAATAACAGGTAAATTGAATCTAGTCTTCAAAAGATGACCCTATGAGCTTGTATCTCTCATGGCATATCCTAGTGGCCTCAAATTTCTTGGGGTGGAAAGGTAAGGGCCAAGCGGTATTTAGCAAATTAAGCTATAGTTAATTCCCTAGTCTGATCAAATATTGGCAATGGGCCACTTGCTGTATTTTCAAGGAAAAGGGGGCCCGGGGGGGGGGAGGGGTTTGGGCGTAGTGGAACTCAAAGGAGATTATTAGTGGGAGACGGGTGATATGACACATTGCAGCAATAAATGCCCAATTGTGTCGAAAATCGGAGTTTGGGTTCTTTGTTGTCACACTGTCCTGGCTCCTAATTTTACAGTTAAGTCTTAGTTTTAAATCTTTATTACATTTTTGTAATTGTGTTAGCAATAAATCGTCATACATAATATAGTACCAAAAAGAAAGAAACAGAGGTCACATTGTATACAATAATGTAATAGTTACTTCTGAAGAAGAGTTCTGGGTGTCTCTATCTATAGGTAAAAGTCGACCCCACATTGTGGTTTATGGTATATGATCTCTGCATGTTGGGATAGAAAGGGTGACCAACGATGGGGACACCCAGTGTTCTAAGATAGCGGTGGGTCACAGAAAGTTACGGTTGGTCACCAAAGGTTGCAATGATATCAGTTTTTTGTAGTAATAGCATTGTTGCTTATAACAAAATCAAACATTGGTTTGCCCATGTAAGAGATGAGACGACGGAAATGGTCGTGAGGCTTTGGGATTTAGACTTTTGTTTGTATTCTATACTCAATAAAGTAATGTTTTTTGGTAATTCGGTGGAAATAGTAACAACTAAAGGAAGTAGTCAGTAGTGGTATGAGTTTTATCCTTTCCTTTGGACTGGTGAAAATGGTTGAAGATTTTTCTTATTTCCCTCTTATGGACCCTTCCTCAACAATCTCATGTCTTTATTCCAAATCCTCAGCCTCCTCGATTAGAACAATAGAAATTCTTTGTGTTCCTTATTTGGACTACGCCAGTCAGCAGTGTTAGCTTGATGCCTTTAAGGTCCACTTTCTTAGCAGATTGGTACTTTAATTTTGATGAGTAGATGGTGTGGTGGCTAGGAGGAGAGGGAAAGGGTGTAGATCTTAAGAAGAAAAAAAAGGGAACAAGCGTCCTCATATTGAATCTCATGCAGCAATTAGCATGGGCGGCGGAAACCTTGGGTCTTGGAGAAAAGGTTAAGTGGGGACTTTATTTGGGCCTGGTAACAGAAAACCGCCCCTCTTTCTCCACCAAGTCCTCAAGTAGTCACTAACAATCCACTATTTGCTACCGTTTCCCGGCCTGGCTTTTCAGTTCATCCAAACGCCCTCATACCCTCATAGTTGGTTTGTAGGTATAAGCTACTGTATTTACACACTTGCTACTCTACGTGGAAGGGAGGATGATTTCGCAGGTTAACATGGTCTCTCTGAAAGTTCTCCTGCAAATTGGTGAAGATGAAATTATCATCTATCTACTTGTCCTGTAAATCTGTCATTTTTTTAGAATTACCCGTGCTACCTTGCATATAGGAGCTTACTTTACTCCCTATCGTTTATGTTGCTCGTCATTTCTTCCTTTTGACCTTTCAGATGTCTAATACTAGTAGCTTTTTCATATTATGGTTAACACAGATTTATACTTCAATCATTAGCCATGTAAAAGTAGGCCACAATCTATGATCTTAAGTATGACAGTTTTGTATCCACACCCAGACTCAACCTTGTAGAAAGGAGAAAAGAACCAACAAACGGAACTGTTTCACTTGTGTTTCATGAATATACCTAACCTTCGACTAAAGTGTAAGTAATATCTGTAGCCTTGACTTTCAACTGTTTTACGTATCTCAGTGGAAGATGCACTAGCACATCCGTACCTGAATTCGCTGCATGACATCAGCGATGAGCCAATATGCATGACACCTTTTAGCTTCGACTTTGAGCAACATGCTTTGTCAGAGGAGCAGATGAGAGAATTGATATACCGCGAGGCTCTTGCATTTAATCCTGAGTTTCATCCGGTGTGAAGATCTGTTATAGCATTGCTGTGACTCTGAATAGCATGACTTGCGTTCTGTATGCTCCCGTCATCTTTCCTTTGTGTACATATAATGTCCAGTCTGGAATTGGATGACTTTGTGTTTTAGCATATTATTCCTCATAATACAGGGCATTTATGATGAAAATATTGTTTGTATGATTGTAATTTTTATCTTTATTTTTTCAAGTCTTGAGGGCCTATGAGGCAACGTGTAAACACTGTTCATCATGTGCCCTCTCTTCATCTTCATTTTTCACGTACGTGTACGCATCAATTGTATTAGATGTTTGTTCTGAATGACGGGGCTAATTTAGCCCAGTAATCACAGTTTCTCATCCTCCAAGATGAATAACTTATAATATTTCCAGCAAAACATCTGCACTCTCACTGTGTCCTTATCAAGTGATATTGTTGGCTCTGGCTGTTCTTTTTGTTTTGCTCTAATCTATTACCATGGAAACTTTCTCCAAGGAATTCTGTCGTTAGAGTCGACTTCGACTATTTGACGAAATAACATTTGTTTTTTTTTGCTCGAGAAACAATGCCTTTTTCTGAATCTCGTTTTGTGCAATGCTTTTTGTTTACTCTATATTCTTACTAATGCTAGAGGATGGTGTGGATGTGTCTGCATATGCATGATGAAGGATGTATACAAGTCCAAGTCTTAGTGTAGTGTGGCTGGAGCATATGAGCTTTGACTGATTGTGTTTGCTGGTGTATCCCTCTTGTGATGATCGTACAATATATAGTAGGGTCTGTCTTAAATAGCTATTGAATTTGTAAACTCCTTCCTCCATCCCCTGCTTCAAGGTGAGACGTCTAGCTCTTTAAAAAAAATAAGGTCTGCTAGTAGATTCTAGGAAAAATTGTGAATAATCACCTGCACGATATACCTATTTCAAAATAACCATCTTATTTTCATTTGTGTTTAAATAACCACTTCTCCTTTCCTTAACTTTTACAAATACCCACTTGTTAACGGAGTTTTTTAACGCCGTTAAGTGTGAGGCCCATATTCTTACTAAATTACCATAACTTTCTCTTAATTATCACTAGTTACCTTATTAATCTATAGTTTGACCGGTCAAATCATGATTAACATTTGGTTTATTTTTTTTCAATTTTACAATTTTTTTAAACTATCATCGACGGCAGAACTTTGGTGTGAGTGTGAAAGGGATGGAGAGAGAAAGTGGGGCATGTGATAAAGAGAGAGATAGAAATAAATGACTTGTAAAAAAGGAAAGAAAATATTTGTTGCAATTAATTTGATATTCCCATTTTTGGCAATTGTTGCAATTAAAAAGAAACGGAGGAAGTATATGACATTGTAACGGACACAAAATTTCGAGATAATATTTAATCGCGTTTTTAATACTAAAGACGACATCATTTCGAAAAACAGGCACCGTTGTACGCCCTTTATGGTCATGAAATTCGAGAATCCCTACTAAACGAGTATCTACAAGTCGGATTTTCGGGCATGTACGTTTCGAAGTCCGTGCCTGAAAACCCGCCTTGTAGGTATTCATTACTTAGGATTCTAGAAATTTGTGCCCATAAAGGACGTGGTGTCTGTTTTTCGACAAAACGTGGTGTTCTATCCGAAAAAGCCATCTCGAAGTATGTGCCCAAAATTCGTGCTTATAAAGAGTGTACGACGGTGTCCGTTTTTCGAAATAACGTCGTCTTTAGTATTAAAAACACGACTAAATGTTGTCTCGAAATTTGCGTCCATTACAATGTCATATACTTCCTCCGTTTCTTTTTAATTGCAACAAAGGGGTATTATTTGTGAGACATAAAATATTCCTTTGTTGCAATTAAAAAGAAATGGAGGAAGTATAAAAAAAAATATATAGTTTAAAAAAATTGTAAAATTGTAAAATATATCGTTGCAAGTAATGTGTTACGGAGGGAGTATAAGATTTTAGGCTGCCTTGATCTTAACTCGGCAAGTCATGGGGCTTTCTTTACCCGAGGGAACCCTTTCTCGCTCCATTTGCCTTATAACATAGACGAAATTGTTTTTTGATTCTTAATATTGAAATTTGGATGAGAATTAATTATTTCCATTCGAAAATCAACGGGAAAATTTATACATCGAAGATGTGAAGCTCCGCCAATGTATGTTCGATAAAAAAATATGCCACCTCTGTTTTTTTAATACTTGTATCATTTCTTCTTTTGAAAGTTGTAAATTACATACATCATTACCTTTTTTGAGTAAAATATTATCTCATTCCCTCTCTTATCACATGGGATTTCTATTTTCCCCCTTTTTTATTTTATTTTGGATTGCTAAGAAGAAGGACCCTCACCAAACCTCAAATAGTGGGATTTAATCTAGTAGCATTTGGAGATAGGTGAAAAGGTAAGGGGAAATCCCTATCCCCAAATGCCCCTAATGGGATTTAATCCATGGCCTTGAAATCATAAGACCAAATTCTTAACTACTAGAACCAACACTTACTTAGTATTTTCCCCCTTCTCTAATCTCATCTTTTCAGGACTCGTCCGTCATCTCAGCTCACCTGATTTGTCAAACGAAAAAATTGTTGTTAGCTGACTTCAAAAAAGATGGTCATCACTTCCAATAGTCTACCTCAGACAAATGCGACTGTACAGTTTATATTAGGCCCGGGTGTATTCGAGTATCATGCACCCAATGGTACTTATTGCCTATTTGTTTATCAGTAGAGCTTCAAATGAGCACATAAATGAGTAGGAGTGCTCCAAACAAGTGAGGAAGTAGCCGTATCACGATCACGATAAAGCGATGTACCATGGATTTTGTGGTATATATTGACTACTCATCACAAATTCATAACGTAAGAATTAATGAGTACATGATCCGCTGCACTGAATAAAGCACATCCAGTCTATAGGCAGGCTGGAATTATTACCATCTTTCGTTAGTGTAAACAACTAAACAAGAAAAGACAACACTCACTGTGGAGACTGGAGAGAGTAAATTTCATGTACGTTTCAATATCCACCCAGAGATTTGAAAGATGGATGGTATTTTGACATGTAAAAGAATTTCCCTGCTCACTAAAATACATACAGTTACAGTATGCTAATCAACATGGTCTCACATGGGAACCAAAAGGTGGACATCTAAAAAATGCAAGTCCCTATTACGTGACACAACTAAAATGCTACAAGTTGGAATTACACTTGCATTCTGGTTCACGAGCTCTTCACGCTTCCAAAAAACCTAGAAAGTGACAACGGACCAGCAGCATCATCGTCACTACTAGAATTCTTGCTTCTAGACCTATGCTTTCTTTCCTTCTTTGTTTTCTTAGACCTAGATTTTGACCTTCTTGATTCTCTCTCTTCATCATCACTGCTTGAGGACTCAGAAGATGAGCTCGAAGAGCTGGAATCTGAAGATTTTCTCCGTGAGTGCTACAAAATAGATCGCAGCAATCGCAGAATGGTTACAATAGCCATAATAAAGCTCATCACAACAATAAAATTAATGAAGGACACCACTCTCATCCCGAAAATTAGCTTCTCGGTGAGTGCTACAAAATAGAATTCACCAACTTCTCAGATAAATTAATTTGAAAGGTAAAAGAAAGCAAGATTTCGTGATTGAACTAAGACTACTTGCAAATCCAAAAGATAAGCACACACTGCACCACTCTTGTAACGGATAAACGAATGCTCAAACATCAGGGAGCAAAATCATCTTCGCCATCAGCACACTTTCCAGACCGTATTCCCAAATAATTTTCTTGCAGCAATGCACCTTTCACAAACGAGATCAAGAAGAAAACACTTCTAAGCTGGCGTTCTTAAAAAAGCTGACCAAAAGGAAACTGCAATTGATGTAAAAATGAAGACTGGGATACAAAACCACAGCCAATAATTCATATCTACTTTGGCAGTCTCCCTTAAAACTGTGTGTATTAGCCAGTTTCTTAAAATTTGGAAGTGAAAAAATGGCAAGACCTTTTCTTCCTTTTTGTGGTATCAAAGCAAATTTCATTCAACAGCAAAAAGACATATACAACACAAGGACAACAAGTCCATCAAAGATAAGGGCAAAAAAAATAAGTACTCCAGTAGTGAATCCCCATGATCATGAGCCCTAAAAGAAGCTATATACATCACCCACTTCCATAAAGCATCATTTAAACTAAAAACCATAAGAGGCGGGCAAGGAACTTCATAGCAAGACCATCTCTCTTCTAGATCTTTGGGGAAATCAGAAAGCGTGATTCAAAGTGAAGGAGGAAGACATAGTTAAAACCATGAAGAGGGGAACTCCAAAAGTTGGTAACATGGACAGAAAAACTACACAAAGAATATCATCGTAAATAGAAATTTTGTAGCAATGCACGGCTGTACAATAACAATCCATTTTGTAGGCGGTGTGCAACTTTGTAAGAAAAGTCCCAAAATCCATAGTAATGCAACTGCAACTCCAGATATATGTGTATTTTCTTCATAAACCTATATCACCCTTGAAATCTTGGAGCTACACATAAACTCATAACCATAACCATCATTTATTAGTGCCCAATTGCCCATCAAGGAAACACTAAGACCCATAAGTCCAGATCATATTATGGAAATAAAATGGAAAGTGGCACTGTAAAGGGAAATACTTAAGCCATATCTGGTTATTTGTATCTAGTCTCTTGGTTATTGGAAACAGAAAATGAAATGAAGATTTTAATTGCCTATGAAAGCATCTAACTTTCATCTTACACTGGATAAGGCTCCCCAAATATAATGGAGCCTGGAGGTAAAGGATCCACAAGACTCCATTATGTTCCCCAAATAGAAAAATAGAACATAATCCCAGGATTACTGTTTTATTATCATCCCCTCCTACTAAGCTACATATTTTGATATAACATACAAAGATGGTGCACATTTTATCTGTAGCACATCTCCAACATTTGCAGCACACTTCTCAAGAAAGTTGACTTTCATTTTACTATAGAATCAAAATAGAGACCACTTTCACAAAAGAATACCTTTCTCTTTTTGCTGCTGCGTCTCTTTGAACTCTTGTCTTTATCTGTCACAAGAAAAGAAACACCATTACGACAGAGATAGAGGGGTACATTCATTAAAAAGGAAAGAGGTCTCTTAAAGCTAACGGGAAAAAGGACCAATTACTTTGTGCGTTATTCAGAGATCACCCTGGAAAGACTCAACAAGTACAGCAGCATAAAAAAGCAAGGAAGACTACTCTGTCCCGCAAAGACTCGGCATTGCAGAATCTATCTTAAAAAGTCCCTACCTTTCCCTCTTAACTATGATGAATGAAGGATTTATGTACCCTTATCTCCCAAAGTTAACAAAAATACACAATTAAAGCGCAAAAAGCCTACAACTACACCAAAGCACACAGCCATTGTACTAAAAGCTGATGCAGTCTTGCCATAACCACAACCACAGCACCAAACATACACATTAGAAGAAAAGCTATTTTCGTTGCTGTAGCTTCAATTTTCCATCAACAATCATGGTGTCAAAACAAGGCCGTAACCTACCGGCAGCATAGTAAAGGTTTTCAAATCCACCTAACCAATTCTACGCGCATCATAAATCTGTAAGAAAATCTGCTTGGTAGGCCGATTCAAGCAATATCTCGTGGTATCGGCCGATAGCGGTATGACAACCACACCATCTCCGTTACCTCGGCAACGTGACCGTTATTGCGATCTCAACCGAAACCGCATTTTCAAATCATGATTATAATAATTTTTGAAACAGCTGCACAATGACTTGTTTTGGAGTTGGTGGCGCTAAAAACTAACGGAAAATGTTAATATTAGTAGGAAACCAGCCTAAACCTCCCATTGTGCAATACGTATACCAGAAGGAACAAGGATTAAAAGTGGAAAGTCACTATAATGTTAGTTAGAGAGTGGATTGCGGAACAAGCCAAGGAAATATGAGGTAATAAAAGGAGAGCTGAGCATGGAGTAGAGTAGTAGACATTCATCTTGAAAAGTGATGAGATGAGTATCACCTTGGGAAGCTCCCACTTCTAGAAAGTGGGTAGATTGCATTCATATCTTGATCCATCAATATAATCATAGCATCATGCTTTAGCTATCTTAACCTTGATCATATTGCTGTTTGTGTGAGTTGATTTCAATGTTTAGCAGTCTTTGTACAAGAGCAGTTCCATACTCGTTAGAGATGTCCCTGCAAACGTGACTTAAGAGTTGACTCAGTTGTGCAGGAGATCATAGATCTCAAGCAGAATTTTCAGCAAGAGAGCTTCACAAATTCCGACGATATTTTCGATGGGAGATTCTGGAACGACTCCAACTCGTATCACCTGGAAAATTCTAGAGGAGATGAAGTCTGCAAGCTCCCCAGAAAATAAAAAAGTGGACAGAATGGAATTCCTTAGAAGATTTAGAAGGAAACTCGAAATTTCACCAGCAGTAGCCCACACCAACTCCAACTGAAGGTGATGGTTTTAAGTTTTCAGCACCGGTGGTAACGAGGGGCGGAAGAATGTGGCCGTCGAGTTGGCAATTTAAGAAGCTGGATTTCCCCTCGTTCGATTGAACAAACCCTGATAAATAGATCTTACAGGCTGAGAGACAATTTAACTTCTAGCGTTTTCATGAGGAGGATATATTGGAGCCTTGGAGGCCCCGGTGGTGGTGAAGGGCAGAGCTGCAAGCCTGCGGTATGAGTGAAAGCATTGCCACCGCCTAATTTTCCGGTGGAAGGAGTTGAAAAGACTCTTGCAGCGACAGTTTCCGTTCATATAGATAGGTTAGATCACCACCAGATAACCAGAATGGGAACGCATTGGATTATTCACCAGAGGTTCATATAGCTGATGGTGCTGTTGAAAAGACTTCTCTGTAATTTCTCTCAGGTTTCCTCATTTCCACCTTAAGGTGGTCTGGGTCTGGGTGGCTGATAATGCAAGAAGCCACCCACCTCTCATTGTGCACATGTATATCAGAATGAGGAACAACAAGAATAAATATTTTTTATCACCTTGATCCAACAATGTAATCATATCATTTTTAAGTTTGTTATCTTACTTCCTCGATTTCATTCTTGGATTCCAATTTCCAACACCACAAACTCGTTGTTCAGTCTAAAGAAAAAGGTTTCTTCCGTCCTTCAATAAGCTTCCTGTTCGACTTGGACACACATTTTAATAATCTATAGTACTAATGGCAGCGTGTTGGCATTTTAGTAGAGTGTTTGTGAGGGACAATTAATCGACGGTCTCACATCACATGGGATAGGAAAGATTTCGAGAGAGAGTGAGTTAGCGGGGAAGGATCACATCACACGAATTTGGCAGGGTATTTGGTTTTAAGGTAACAGGAAGTCTATTGGTCGACTATCCAAAATGGAAAACAAGAAGTTCATTTAAGGTACGGAGGGAATATATAGTCGGTACTTAATTCATGACAATAAGACTACGTCGTCCTTACGTAACAATCATCACTTGATGGGCTTGGCTTACCATTCCGCGAAACGTGATGACATAACACCACAGTGAAAATCAATCACGTATATCTCTTCGCGTCATCCATCATATAATGTAGACTGATAGTCAAACATCCTTTGTCCATTACATTTGATCCTTGTAATATCGGCCAAGAAAAGGAGAAAGCGGAAACAGACATTGCAACAAAAACAGCATGCACACCGCAGACGCCAAAGGGAGAAGAGTATGATGTGGGCTTTAAAATAGGGTTACAGACATGAGTTGTGTCTATTACATAGTAAAAGTAGGATGGGGCATTCCTATTTAAGTATTTATCCATTCATAAAATATATAACAAAGTCATATGATACAGAGGCAGACGCAAGGGGTTGCACGTGCGTCCCCTCATTTTTTTTTAAAAACAAACAAACTGAAACCTCAAAGGCTCAAACAAAACCACTAGTGTCTCCCTTTCCTTTTCTCATCCGCCGTTCGTCTCAATCTCGCCTGAGATTGGTCGGAAATCCAGCTTCTTCTCCGCCAGAAGATTGCGTTTTGGACAACTGGTTGTTTTGGGCTGCTCGTTTTTACCACTTTGCTCCTCAATTTCTGCGTGTTAGAGTGTTGACGTTGCTCATGGCTGTGTGTGGTGTGTGGCCGATGGTTAACTGGTCATGGATTCGATGTATTGCTTCTGTGTTATATGGCAATTCTCCGGCAGTGGGCTGTGGGAAGATTAGGGCAAGTTTTCTAATTTCTTTTAATCTAAGTTTCTGGTTTGAAGCTTGAAGCAGCTTGTGTAGTAGATGTTAAATCAGTTAAAGTGTTGAAGATTCTCAATGAGCTTTCCGTGAAGATGGTCAAGACAAAAAAAGCATGAAATTCATTCAAAAGTTACTTGCTTTTGAAGTTAGTGGTACTTCTTCCGGTTTGACTGTGGAAAGAGCAGTTTCTGGAATGACTCGATCAAAAGCAAATTGCGCAATAGCATGGGTGATCAATTGTTGAGCGATAGTTTAGTTACATAACTCTTGATGAGATTGTAAAACCAGTTCCAAAACATGAAAATCCGACATAACCGATTGTAATTTTTTTTTAGCCTTTGTAAGGGATATTTGAATTTTTATTTTGAATTTCGTAGTATTTGAATTTTTTTTTGTTTGATGCTATCGCAAATTATACTAGCCCTGTTCGGAAATCCTGGATCCGCCGCTAATATGATAGGTTTGGTCATATTATGTTCAACCAAAACTTCTTAAACTACAAAAATTCAAATTTGAGGTAACAAAATATCAATCACCCTTTTTCCTTTTGCCTATTGGTGGTGTTGTCTTTGTGACATTTTTTTGTTCTTATCTCGGAGGAGTTAGGTTCAGAATTAGAAGATTCATAACTTGCCAATGGCTTTATAAAGAAGAAAAAGTTTAGGTTCCTAAATTGTGAAGAGATGTTTTATTATGATCATGGAAGGAAAGGAACCAGCATATTTGCTTGGGTAAAGCTCCTTCCTGACAAGAGCTTATGTTGCACAATGTAAAGTCGGAGCTCAAGTGCTCCATTTACAGCAACACTCTACTTTCCTTAAGTTTGTAAAAAATTGATAAGTGATAAGTTATTGGCATGATTTTGTTCAGAATCTCCCTCTTTTTGCACCTGGGAGACATCCTCTTCTTGTTAAAGTTCCTTGATATTTTAAGAAAATATATATTTTTAGAAATCTAAATCGTACAATTCTTCGCATTTTTCTGCCCTTTTCTTCGTAGCTTAAGAACTTCCGTGTGAAATGATGCAAGACAATAAAAACTCACTCACGAATAAAGCTGACGCGAAAACAAACAAAATGTAAGGCCAAATGACCCATACATGCATAGTATGACATGTATCAAGATAAACCATTTATGAAATTTTAGCAAGAAAATTCTTACTTCCTACACTAACGGAAAAAAGAGATTAAGAGAGAAACATTCCAATTATGTTTCTTCCATCAAATGATCAAAGCAAGGTGTAGGACTCCCTACCCCAAATAGCCAAAAATGCTTCCAAAACATACCTTTTTTATGTTTTGACTTGCTACTAGAATGGTTTCTTCCTTGAGCAAGCTTCCGTTCTCTTTCCGCATCTAGCTGAGCCCTGTATTCTCTCATCATTCTATCTTTGTCAGCTTCTTGTTCACCCCTAATCACTGCTTCCTCCTGGACACATTAGATAATCAGTCAGTCCTTATCATAATAAAGAGAGAAATCATAGCACTATATGTAAACAAGACAACCAAAGAAACTAAATATTCCTGAAGATACGCACAAGCAACTACTTGTGATCTTTTGCCACAGTCTCTTCTATGGCTGTCTAGAATACTTAGGCAAGGAAGGGTAGCAAATCAAGCATGCCACGGACGGTGGGAAATGTCACACAAGTTTGTATTACAAAGACATAGTCAATACTACTCATTGAACCATGCATTATGTGCTCCTAAAAGGAACTAGCAAGGAGGTAAATAAAGTTAAACACCAATTAAGTAATAGATCATGAGCTTAAGATATTTAACATGCTTCAGACAACGCAATTGGACGATCTAGCTTTGTCAAAGCAAGGGATGGGGGAATACACAAGATCTTGATTTGTCTTAGGCGATCCCTGTCTTGTTTTTAAAGTTAGCTTTTCGCGAAATTCCTTGTCGCATACGTAGCGACCTGCATAAATGTTTATACGCGAGCGAGTACAAATAAGAAGCAATTCTCTTTATGTCTTTCAACTTCTCATCTCAGAGTAGGACCCAAAGGTTTTAGAAAAAGTAACAGAATCGTGGAATAAGAACTCACGAAGTATTCCAGAAATTCAATGCAGTAATCTCTCAGCTACCATTATAATATCTTCAGTCAAATTTCCTTCCAAAGTTACATACTTTGAAGTTCGCACTTTGCAAACAAAAGCTGTAAACTTGTTATTAGAATATATCCTGTTTCACACGGACTTTTGCTTCCACTTAGAGTGCGCGCAGGATATTGGATAAACCTACACGGAATGGTACCTATAATTTAGCACCTCAATTTGCACAAGAGCTGACAGAATTTCATCGATAACTGACTCGAGCATGTAACTATCCTGGATGATTGTCATCAAGTCCATGCAACCCAGCACCAAACAGTTGGATAAACTTGAAGAGGCCATATCAAATTGACATTAAGCAAGTAACAATGCAAAGGGTAGAACACTTGAAAACAAGTAACAATGTCAAATAGGATCTAATTGAAAACCTAACCACTAAAAAAGATAGGTGCTAAGATTGAATACAATCTGCTAGCGTCATGGTTGGCTAGGATATTCTATCCTTAAAGCACAATTACCAAATCCTAGACCAAAACTGTAAGGACGTTTAAGCCTAAACATGGAATCTGCTGAAGCAATTAGTACACTCAAACATCGAGTCCAGATGAAGAAGAACATTAATACATCCCATATCAGAAAACGAAGCAAGAAAAAACTATCCAACTGTCGACATTCCTAATATCTCAATAACCACTGCTTATCTCGAACCATATACTTGTGATCCATTGTAAGAACATTGTTTACCAGTGTGATACCTCTCTTTACTGACTTAAGAAGTGATATTGAAAACTATCCCTGTAAAAGATATCATATAGGATCAACAATCAGATTTCTGATTTATAGAAGTCCTCCACAGTCGCAAATCATATTCATACACAATAGCTTTCCAAAGATTCTATAGCAGCTACTATGACGTTCCAAGTTCTAACTAGAATATATAACTACCAAATGTTGGACACATTGTAGTGAAAAGAGAAGGAAACAGAAAATCAAGGGAAAGGGTCAGAATCCAGACAGCTGCAAGGCTCTCTGCTCATTGTCAATCACTTTAAGTTATCTCTGTTTTGAATATCTTATCTTCAAAAAGAAATGAGATGGATTAAATCTATCTCCTGCATTTTGTTAAGCCTTTTCTAATCTGTGATGGGTACTACGTGCAACACAAAAATATGTTATGTACCATAAAATAAATGAATGTCTAGATAACCACTGAGATTAAGATCACAACTTAAACCAACAACAAATGCACAAAAAAGAAACATTTAGCACTCTTTAAACGAAATACTACAGTAGTCAGACTAGTCATAGAAAATCACATATTCGCCCCCCCCCCCAAAAAAAAAAAAAAAGAAGTACAACCGTCAAAAAACCCGTAAAGGAGCAAATCAAAGGATTCAGCCTCACTTTTACCATGACAAGAAAGGCTACGCATCATGGGAGAACTCCAAGGATTTTGCAACCTAAACTTAGAACCCAGCTCAACCAACGATAGATTAGTTGGGAAAGCTGAACAGCAATAATCCCCAGCAAATTTTTAACGCCAACACCGCAACAGGGTAAGTAAATATTAGAAAAATCCCTATAAACTTTGAGAAACCTCGTGAGTAGAGATCTAAGCTAATAATTAATTTGAAATATAACACACATGCTCAATATATAGGTTATATTTGTTGAGGAAGCTCAGGGCTTGCTAATTGATATGAACCTTTCAAGAGGTAATGTTAGTGACCAATAAGGTTACTTGATTAAGCCATCCCGTGTAAGTTTTCACTTTAGTGCCCCAAGATACCCAAACAGCTCAAGTTGTATGAAAACCAATCATTAGAGGTTGACAACTATCCAGTCAAATAGAAAAGTTACTGATGCTCAGAAGTAGTATTTGGATGAAAAGTCAAAGCATGAGGTAAAGCTGAAATGAATACCTTTTGCTTCTTTTTAAATTCTTCCCATGTGACTGTATGAGAGGTTTTCAAGTTAGCCAAACGAGCAGCATGCCACTCTGGTGTATGAAATGAACCATCCACCTGAGACAGTCCTCATCAGTAAAAGTAAAGGAAACAAGATTGAGTACAGAATTGAAGAGCAAAACAAAGTTCAATGATCTTACATGACACACTCTTAATCCTTGCTTTGCACATATTCATTAATTTTAGCTTAGACAATGAAGTACATTTAGAGCAAATTCATATTCCTTTTTATAAGTTGCAAAAATAGCAAGCAAACCAGCATTGTCACATCAAAGCCAGGTGCAATGTCAACACATACTCTCCAACTACTAGCCGCCCATACACATGAGGCCATGACAATACAATAGAAAATCAGATATAATTGTTATAACATATTAACATCCGCATCCCTCAAAACATGACAAAACACTATGGTATGCAAGCATGCCACCAAGGGATATGACTGTAGACAAATCCCACTCTTCAGAAATATTGCTTGGCCAAGCTAAAACTATATGATACACTCATTAGTTATCAAGGAAAGGGCTTAGAGACAATCCCTTTGCGGCAAAATTAGAGACAATGGGGCATGGATGAGACACAAAACGGGATAAAAGATCCCTATTGGAACCTTCCACAGCACCAAATTGCTACTTTACCAGCTAGAGCAGCCAGACACTACGCAGATTATCACTTGAACATATTATGAAAGTAATCATATGATCTCTTACTATGATGTGTATGCGTGTGTATGAATACACCCGTGACAATCATTAAAGGGTGACAAACCATATAGCACATGAAATTAGATAAAATTGGCATGCTTGAGAAAAGAAAAATGAGTAATTGAGCTTATCTGACATGAGAGGAGGGAACTGTCCAGTCAAAATTTCGATGCCCACTTTAGTAATGCTAATAAATCCACACAATTTCACACAATTCTGCTATCAGAAAGGCAACACATATACTGTTACTTGACAATTCTAAAATGGTGACAAACAATTGAAGACAAATTATAGCAACATCACAGATAATCAATCCAATAACACATTTAATAAATCCACACAATTTCGTAGAATACTGCTATCATAAAGGCCACACATTTTCTGTTACTTGCCAATTCTAAAATGGTGACAAACAATTGAAGACAAAGTATAGCAAGATTACAGATAATCAATACAAGAACACATCAAATTTTAGCTCATTCATGATGAAAAATACCCAATAAATGAAACACCCACAACATTAATATGGCAATAAGATACATAAAAAGTGTAAGATCAAGGACATAAGTGAAGGAGGAGTGATAAGGAAGGGTACAAACCATGCCATCTTCAATCTCTTCAGGAGCAGAAGAGCCAGAGCCAACCCTGGATCTCTGCATAGCTTTGTAAGCTTGATTTTTGCCCATTTTTGAGATATGCCCAGATGGAATTTTGTGGGTGGAAAGGGAAAAAAAGTAAGGATTTTTTTTGGGGGGAAATCAAAAGTCCAATTGGAAAAAGAATATAGAAATTGAAAGATGGAAACTTGATGAAAGTCCTGAAATCTCAACGGTTGAAACCCAGAAAAAATGAATAGGTGAAAATGGGATTGGAGCAAGAAGCAGGTTTAATGGATACAGAGAGCCAAGCAGCCAACGGATGGATGGATGGATGGATGGATGGATGGGAGGGTCAGAGACTCGAGTCGAGACGATGACAAAACCGAAATATTACGGGCTATTATATTTGTTTTTAAGAAAAAATTAACGTCAATAAAACAATAGGCTTCCTACTTTAGTTAGCTTTGGTGATTTATATCTTAGAAAAAATATAGTGATGTGGAATCTTGATAGATTCGTTTTAATATGTATATTTTTAATATACACTTTTTATAAAAATTATCCAAAAAGACCGCTTTATTATATCATTATAATTAGGCAGCCCAAACCCAATAGACAACAACACTCAATCACCCAAAATCCCCTTTCTCCTATGCGTCGCTCTCCCTTCCTGTGCTCCAACTTCGATTCAACTCTACCACCAACATCAGGGAGGAGGATGTTGGAGGCATACCACCGCCGGGAGGAGAGAAGAACAGGAAGCTCACCGGAAGACCAGCACGTGCTGGAGACGACGGTGAGAGGTCACGAGCCTATCCACCCCGCGTTATACCGTCGACCACCACCTTGCCTCACCGGCGAGTAATCGACAACCATAACAGAGCACGGAACACGACAACATTTTTGTCTGAAAACGTGATTATGAGAATGGAAGCTTTAGATTAATGGCGTGAGAAAAGGTGAGATTGAATTGAAACCTAGAAGATGAATTAGGGGAAGCAAAGCTGGATGAAGGAAGTAGTGTATTATGAAGTTAAAGTAGTGTATTATGAAGTTAAAGTACTCCACTTAAAATGGATTAAACCCTTGATCATTTAGAGTATAGGGTTAATTTGTTATATAATTTTTTAATTTGTTATTAAGTTAAAGTACTCTAAAAATATATTAAAGTGGTGCTGAAATGGATTGAATTAGAAACTACTTACAATTTATTAGTTGTTTAGCAATACGTTTTTACTATTAAGTTGAATTTTATCCGATGTGAATTTAAACTAGGCTCTAAATGGATTAACTTAGTGACTTAATGAATTAAAGTAGCCTCTTATTGACGTATGTTAATATAGTTTCTAATGTTTCAAACTTTCAATGAGAGACAAATTAATGTATTAAATGGATAGAATTAGGCACCAAATATATTCAACTAGTGACTAAATGAAATACTTGTAATTTACTAACATAGCAAACAAATTTAAGCTTTAACGGTCACTTATTGACATTTGGCATATAATAGTCACTAATCGACATATAATGGTTACCAATTGACAAATAATGATGACTAATTGAAACAAATTTACTAGGAGTGGGTGGGTTGTTTAATGCGGCGCGTGCGCTGATTAGCTATTGGGCCTATTGGGCCTGCCTAATTTTAACTTAAAATTAGGCGGTCTCTCACAAGACAAGCTCCACCTTTTATAATATATTTTTAATATACACCCTTTTATAATTTTGACTTATTGATAATATAGATATTGATGTTTAAAATAATACATTGACAAGCGTAAAAACATGAAGAGTGTGGCACTTATTAAGGAATGGAGGAAGTATATATACTCATAAATATTAAGATTTTTTTTTTCTTATATATTGATTATAATCATAATTATTTTTTATCTTTATTAATTTTCATATTTTTAGTTCGTGCATCGCACATTCCTTCAATCCTAGTCCAACTATTGGTCATCTTTTATTATTAATTTTAAGTTCATTTATTTCCAAAATAATGTCAAATATAGTCCACTATTTCCAAAATCGTCCCATCTGACTTGCAACCTGCTTCATAATTGAAATTTTCACGTGTCATAATTTTTTAGGCGAAAAAAATAAAACTCTCCCTCTCCCACCCCACCCACTCCCCTTCCCCAGCCAGAATCTGCGAAGACACGTACACCGTCACCTGCGTCCCACGACCTTCTAAGGAATCAAATTATTGAGGTGTTTCTCTTCACCTTTGAAAGAGTAGTTGGCAAGTCTGGTCATGTCTTATCAAGGGTGATCAAGTCCAATCAGTTGAAATTAGGGACGAACAAGTCTCAATAGTCAATGATGTACAATAAATTCAGTTTATATAAGCTAAATTGAATTTCTTAGAAGGATTGTTTAGAGTAAATGGTTAAGTTTCGCTTTTATTATATTGTAGCTTCCTTATCTCTATTGGCTCTCTAACTCCTTCTTGATTATGCATTACTTTCGATCAACATGTATTGTATGGATGGACGAAAAATAGTGGACAACACATCAATATTGTTATTTTCTTTTATTCTTTAGAGAAGAAGGTTAGGTACTTAGGTGCAACAATTGAAAATTTGTATGATGACCAATTGACCATCTTGGTTTATCTAAAAGCTCTTTGTTGTACCCCCATGTCGTTTATTGAATGGTCCTTTTGGACATATCGTCTAGAAAGTTCGTCAAGATTCACACTCAATTGAATGGTCCTTTTGAACGTGGTCACATCCTCCAGAAAGTTCGTCAAGATCTAGGCTCAAGTGCATGGTGATCGTGCCTTATGCAAGGTTTGGACATATTTGTTGTGCAACTTGCTTCAGGCTCAAGTTCATTTGTTGTACACAATACTCTTTTTCCGAAAATAATATGTTTATATATTTATATTTCTAAATAAATTATTTTTGATTCATTTTAGTGAAATATGTGAAAAATTATTATCATGCTCATTGAAACATAGTTGTAAAACTGAAGTGATTTTATTACTTTAAAATAATTTTGCACTTCAATGATAATTTTAGAATGCCAATATTGTATATACTTATCGATGTTTGAAATCTTCAAAATAATTTGTTCTTGTCAGGGTAGAAGAGTAGGCTCTACAGGCTGGGATACTCAAGGTCAACTTGCCAACACCCTTAAAGTTTGTCGCTGCCAATGATTCCACACAAAGCTCATCATATAAACCAGTGAAAAATGATCATAAGAGGCTCGAGAGGGATGAAGAAGATAAGATGGCAAATTGTTTGATTGCCTCTTAATCAAAGATGCACCTGGGCCGAGACAAAACATGAATATAAGAAGAACACAGAGTCTAATTACTAATATCTTCGAGTCGTTCTCAAATCCTGAAGTATGACTTAAAGATTCTGGCTACTGATTCTCACTTGGAACTTCATGATGATGATGATGATATTGATGATTTCAATATCGAAGATTTGGACTTGGTCCCTCTGGAGACAGAATATAATATCACCTTTTCTGGAAGCGAGTCATGGAGTGGAGAATCAAAGAAATCCGAAGGAGATGATAAGTTTACTGCTAAATCTAACTAGAATATCTCTCCTTTATTAAATCGCTCTAGAGATGCTTCTCCTCCTAATGCTACCTCATCGAGTCAAAAACAGGGAAAAATGATCAATTGCTTTTATTTTCCCTACCAGCACATTTATTTGGGGCCCTTTCTAGTCTTTCTTAATTTATTCAATTTTTGGGACTCTTATCTTTCTAGTGTTTATGAAATAATTATGATGGCACATTAGTTTGGAAGTTGAGCGATTACCCTAATTTCCTTCTTCTACTAGTGATTTAGAATACGTGTCACACTGTATTAGGTCTACATTATGTTGTAACTTGTTTGCATATTGTTCTTAAGTAAAAACTTTTTTGTAAAAAATAAATTTGGGGGGGGGGGCATACCCTTCATTTTCCTTAATTCGTAAAAAACCATTACAACTTAAATAAAAGGAACAATTAAATGAAAAAGGATCTATTGTATTAATCCTAAAAGCTAACAATGGGAGTTCGGTACTCCACCATGACTTTACTTTTCTGGGAAGCTTCTGTCATATCTTCCTGTACTAATAGTACTTTTTCAGAGATGTCTCTGTCTTCCTTGATCTCTAGGGGGATTTCTGTTATATCCTCTATAATCTCTAGGGAAGCTTATGCTTCATTTTTTATTTCTTCAATTAACATTGCTTATGAGCATGCAATGTCCAACATATTTCTTGAGTCAGGTTGTAGTGCCACCTCTATACTGATTGATAGAGAGGACCCTAGTAGTTTTCATAGGAAATTAGAAATGAGAAATATTAAGTGGAATTCCTTATCAGCTCTAACAACTTCAAAGGATCTATCATTTCATGATACTAGAAATTAATGAAGAGAAGAGGGAATAACATAATTAAAATGAATCTAGTCTCTTCCTAAAACAACATTATATGATGTAGTTCCATCTACTATGAAAAAACCACTGTAAGTTGATCTTGATCCAATTTTGGTTCCGAGTGTGACTATTCCTTCAATATGTTCAAAGGATCCTGAGAAACTTGATAGAATCATTCTAATATTATGGAGGTCTGCCTTAGACTTTCCTATTCAATGCAAAACAGAAAAAGGCATAATGTTAATATATAGTAGATTAAGTATTTACCAAAACTTTCCCAATCTTAATACCTTCGGAATTAGCAGTAAGTGTAATGCTCTCATGCATAGTAAATACTATTACAAAGTTCATTTTGGCCGTCATTTGTGATTTATATGTAAGGAACAATATATTCATGTGGGAGTGTTTCATTAATATCTATTTCTTATATTTTTTACAGATACTCAACTAGTGATATATATTAATGTTCAAAGTTTTGCATTGGTATGCGTGAAAATAAGACGTGTAACCATTTATGTGAAACACTGGGTTCAATATATATTAAGCCCACTGAGCTCACTGCTATTGGTGTAACAAACATCGAGTTTAGATTTCTATAACTATTAAATAATTTTGAGGCCCCACACAAATTGGGTCCTGGTGCAAGTGCTCCGCTTGCTCATCGTGTTGGCGGGCCTTGTCAAAGCTCAAAAGAGAGGAAAGTTACGACCACAACGAAAGATTTAACATTCGCATGTAGGATCTTTTCATAGTAGTTTATGATGTAATCTTTTTGATAGTTTATATGTTACTTCATTGGGTGTGTTCAACAAGTACAGGTTAGAGGTTAGTGTTTTAACGAGCACTTATATTTTACGCATTTACTTTGACAGCTAACATACCATAGCCACTACCACAGCTAACAGCTACCCCGATAGTTGACAACTATCTTTAGTTCTTTACAGCTAACAACTACCCCCACAGTTGATAACTACCTTTACAGCTAACAGCTACCCCCAAAACTATTGTAGTCGAAAAGAGCCATAATATGTTGATCGAGGAATTAGTGATGTGTTGGATTTGTATATTCCCTACCTATCCTTCATCTTCCTCTTCCTCTCCCCACTTTTTTCTCAGTTTCCGTCCCAGTTACATGTCCTTTATAAAATTTAGATGAGATAAACAATTTGAAAATCTGGGTGGAATAGTCCATGCACTATTCTGTAGAACTACGAAGGGATGAAAAGCCGAAGGAATAACTAATGTCATCATAAATGTCCTAAGTCCTCTGTTTACTAGAAATTGTAATCGTCTCTCTTTTGCCTAATAACTATTCAACGTCATTAGAAAAACGGTGTCTTATTACTTAAAAAGTGAACTTTGAGCATGTTCTATTCGGCTGAATCTACCTGAATTAAACTGAAAAACATTTGAACTTAACTAAAAAGAATAGTAAAATGTGAGAGTAAAAGTTTTGGAGAGAGCTGAACTAAACTGAACTGAAAATAACTGAACTGAATTGAACTAAATTGAAAATGAGATGAAGAGAACAAACCCTTACTTGCCAATCTTATGTGATGTGCTAGTCTTATGTGAAAATATAGATGCTAGCCTTTTTGTGATAAAATTAATTCAATAGGAAGTCTTGTGTGCGGCTTCCCGTACGATTAACAAAACGTGTGTTGCACACTCAATCACACTCAATGAATATTTTAAAGGGGGTTATTAACTATTTTAGGGGGGTTGCCAAGTATTTTGGGGGTTATTGACTATTTAGGGGGATTACTGGCTATTGAGAGAAGTTACTAACTGTTTTAGGGATTACTAACTCTTTGGGGATAGGTTGTTTACTTTATGGACGGGGTTACTGTCTATTTTGGAGGGGGGTTACTGACTATTAAGGGGAGGGGTTAACGACTGTTTTGGGTGGGTTTGAGGAGTAAAAGAGTAATGTATGAGTTACTAAATACTCTGCCACATTATTAGTTAATGGTGTGGCCAACATCATATAAAAATTTTATTTATTTTATGTACTAACTATAGTTGGCGTGATGTAAGTTTATATGCCTTTTTAGATTTTATATATTGCTTTCATTAAATGCTTATGCTTTAAATAACTATCATCATTTGCTAAAGTATACCTAAAATTACAAACAACTAATCATCCCTAATACTATTTCCTATTAGGGTATGTTCTCTTTACCTTATTTCAGTTCAGTTCAGTTCCAATAAGTTAAGTTCAATTCAGTTCATCTCCAATAAGTTCAGTTTCGTTCAGTTTAACTCCAATAAGTTCATATCAGTTCAGTTTAGTTCAATTCCATTCATTATTCAACCATTTTATTAAACATTATTATTATTATTGTCGTTCTAACTTATTTTACTTATTATTATTATTATTATTATTTTGTTATTATATATTATTATTATTATTATTATTATTATTATTATGCTTCTTACCATTTAAGGTACAACATCGTCGTTACGTTGAATATTAAAGATACTTTGCCGGTTTGTGGTGGGTTTTGTCTTATGAATATTATAGACCAACCTAAAACCGGAAACCGTGGTTTGTTTAGAAGCACAAACCAACCCATGTTTTAGCAAATTATTATTATAGTAATTGCTAATTATTATTATAATAGTAATATTAATTTACTTCTTAGACATTATTGTTATTATACAAGCATCATCAGGTATTAATATATTAATACTAATAATAGTAATTACTTATTATTAATTATTAGTAGTAGTAGTAATTATTATTATTAAAATCAATCTATCATTATTACTATTTATTTTTATTTATAACTATCATTTAATAATATAAAAAATAAGTAATACTCCCTCCGTCCCAAGATTTATACATTTAATCGAGCACATAATTTTAGATGATAAGTTGTTGTTTGGTTATCAATTGTATTTAATTGAAAAGGTAGATGTGCAAGGAGTTATCAATTGTATCAATTGTATTTTATTTGGACGTGAGAAAATAGTGGATCATGGTTGAAAAGTCAAAAGAATAAAGTAGTGATGGGTCATGTCCAAAAATGGAAATGTATAGAACTTTATGGGACGGATGAAAAAGGAAAGTGTAAAGAGCTTTCTGGGATGGAGGGAGTAATAATTAATATTCACAATTTTTATTGTTTGATTATAATCTAGATATTTATTATAATTTAATTTAGTTCAGTTTAGTTCAGCTGTAATAAGTCCAATTCGGTTCAGTTTAGTTCAGCTCCAAGCCTCCAATAAGTTCAGTTCAGTTCAGCTCTAATCAATTCAGTTTAGTTCAGCTCCAATCAGTTCAGTTCAATTTAATCAGCTGCAATCAATTCAGTTCAGTTAGAATTAGACGAAGAGAATAAGTCCTTATTATAGAGTATATTCTTCTAATTCGAAGATGGTTTTTTTGGAGAGATTGAAGAAACTAGAAAGAGCTAAATTGAGGTTTTAAAGAGCTTCAAAAAACTTTGCCTTGAGTATATTAAATTAGAATTTTTAAATTGTCTATCTCTAATGGGTTCACCAGGTAAGTAGATACTTCATATCATTCTCTATAAACACAAGACATCAATATCCACTATGGGTACTTTAAGGATAGAGATTTCCCTTATGTTCTCCCTACTCTCACAAGTGTCTAGTCCGCTTATTTGGACAGGGTGGACTCATACGGATTTCCGACCCGATAGAGCAAATTCTTCTTACCATACTAAAAAATAAAATAAAAATATAAGTTGGTCTGATTTTCATGAGACAAATGCTTTAAATGCCTAGTTAAAAGTCTAGATAGATAATGTGGTTGAAATATTAACAACATCTCTCCAACAAAAAATTGAAATAAGTAATGCAGCAAGATAAATCATGGGCCCAAAAATTTAAGGATTGATGTGATGAAGCCTGAATGGTATGAATGAATGTGTAAAAGCCAAATTGTGATGACATCCTCCATAACAGATTGACAAGAGAGAGGACATGAACCAAACCCCCACAACACTAGGCCTGCCCCCAGCCCCCCACCAACCTAAATGTATTTTGATCGTTTCAGTATGTACATTCTGTGTCAAAATCATTAGATTTCTTACGGTTTAAATAATAAATTTGAAACCCATAATATCTTTTGATACTGTACACAATAATTTACGGAATGAGAGAATACTTCCTTTGCAAAGTAACTTGTATAATTTGTATTGAGCATTGAAATCTTACTTCTCGGGTAATAAATTTTAGAAAAAAATTGTCAAGAATAACTTTTGCGTTGACCGCTTTTAACAAGTCAACCTTCGTTTATTTCAGTAGCAAGTAAACCTTGTAGGTAATTTTCTTTTAACAAGTTTTTTAACTTGTGACCTGTTGAACATGTAAACCTACATTTTAAACAAATCACTTCACTTTGACTTGTTGACTTTCCCTCCACATTTCATCTCTCTCCTATTCCTTCCCCTCCACTATGAAGCTATGCTAAAGAGTATCTGGGTAAGATGAAGTAAAGAATCAGGGCCCAAAAAAATAATTTTAAAACCAAATAATAATAATAGATAATAAGGAAGACTTATATACTTGTTGCCATGAAAATATAAAACAAATTCCAAATTCCAATTTTTTCCTATTATTAATGGTCTAATCTTTTCCTAATATGATAAATTTATTCATGATTAGCTCTACTGTTGAAGTTTACCACTAGATTCTGTATAAACAAAGAAGAAGACGATGAATTCGCAACAATGCCGGAGAAATGCCATTTAATGAAGCCCCAAAATCAGCACCAGATTTATCAATTCCTAATATGAAAAATGTCATTAATTCCAGATTTATCAATACCAAGACCGAAGTCCCTGGGTATGAAATCATGGGTAGGAAACTCGAAGGTGACATCGAAAGGCTTAGTTTTGGGAGGATTAGGCCAGGTCTGGGCCGTGTCTTGGCACCTCTTCCCAAAATTGAAAGAGATTGAATGAGACTGAATGAGACCGAATGAGACCTGTTGCAATCGAATAGAAGGAGGAGCAATATGAGATTGAATGAGACCAGTGAAACCTTGTGCAAGCTTATAAGCCAAGTCTTGGCCGTGTCGCTGCACCTCTTTCCATGCTTCTATTGATCTTTCTTCGACATTCGCTGCCCAATTCAATCTTCCTTCTATTATCTATCCCTCTTTCTTTCTTCTTCTCCCACAGAAAATTGAAAGATGATGGTTATCAAAAATGCATCTCTGGTAAAATTAGGGTTTATAGTTGGGAAAGTTGTAGAGAAGATAAAATGGTAGGAGAAGAAGATAAGGAAGTGATAAAATGTTGCGTTGTGAGGGGAGAAGGAAGGGGAAAGGGAGGTATGGGCTCTGAAAGTAGGCCATCAAGCAGGGAGGGAGAGAGAGAGATGCAGAAAGAGAAGGAACATGTTTTTTTTTAATATAAACTTTAAAAAGTCCAATAAGGGAGTGACACGTGTTATTTAACCTGTTGAAAAGGTTAACAAGAGGTGATAGCCGATTTTGACTGGTTAAAAGCAGAGGGTATACAAGGTTTACTTGTTAATGGAATAAATTAAGGTTGACTTGTTAGAAGCGGTCAACGCAAAGGTTGACTTGTTAGAAGCGGTCAACGCAAAGGTTGACTTATTCTTGAAAATTTTTCCTAAATTTTAACAGATAAAATATTTTTATCGCATATGTAACATATTAAACTGACAAAAAAAAATTGAAAACTATTGTTTCTGTTATTAATTTTTTGTTTTAAGTTTGAAAGAAATTGAATATTGAAAGAAAAAAACAAGGTAACAAAGGTCCTTTAAATTTTGGCTTTCCCCTAAATAGACTTGAAATGAACTAAATAGCTTAAATAAATTATTGGACAAATGGTTTGAAATAGAAGTAACACATGGATGCTTTTAGATGGATTATGTTGAATCTTTATATAACTATGTAAGAGAGTACGTTTATAACTTTTAAGTGGCTATCAGTATCGGATTATAAACCCAAACTAATGATCCATTATGGTGTTCAGGCATGTACAGAGTGAATGAACCAGGTTCAAAAGGCGACCTATCATTAGTTGTTTTGCTTGGGGTGATCGTTGGGACTTGGGGTGGTACCGTTTGCGGTTCTAATCTCTATACTATAAGGGAAGAGGAGGGGGTGGACACCAAAAATAAAAAAAAAGATAAAATAAAATAAATTAATCAAGTAAGTTCTCAAATTCAATAATTAAAGATTAAGTTTTATTTCCAATCTTAGACATTAAACTTTTAGCAAAAAATGTTTAAAACTTCAAACTAAAATATCTGAAAATCTACAAAGCAAAAAAAAATAAAAAATATCAATGGTTATATTTTCTTGAGATCCATAAACAGACACCCACTTTGCTATAGTTTTTATATACTTTTAAATTTTTATTTTTAAATACATGAGTAATTGATTGCTCGTGAATTGGGTACATTTAATCAAATTGATCATGAAGCATGATAAAATATTTAACGATGAATGAGAAAATGGTAGAGAGGGGGATGATGTATTTTTTACTCATGAGTGATGATGCTCTAAGGGTCTGTTCTCTTCACCTTATTTTCAGTTCAGTTCAGCTCAGCTCCAATAAGTCAGTTCAGTTCAGTTCCGCTCCAATAATATCATATTAGCTCCAATAAGTTCAGTTCAATTCAATTAGAATTAGACGAAGAGAACATGCCCTAAGTGACATTTTCCATTAATCTTTGGTAAGATTTTTGTCTTTTTGGCGTTTCGTTTTAAATCACTATTGCTAATATACTCTTTAATATTTATTGCTCTTTTTCAATGCATTTATATTGTTTTATTATTTAAACTCTTTTGAAATTACAATTATCCCCTCTAAAATACAAAATAATTAAAACATAACGATTATTTTTAAAAGTGTGAAAAATATGTATACACTTCACTAGAGAAATGTACTTTCTCCCAAATTCACATATTACTCTTTTTTACGAGGCACGCATTGCGTGCATATAAGGCTTTAATGGAATATGTCATTAGCATCATCACTCATGTGTAAAAAAAATATATACTATTGCTCTCTCTTTCCCACTTTCCAACTCATGCCAAAATAATTTATCATGTTCCATGATTAATTCGATCAATCCCCCACTCATTAGCAATTAACTACTCATGTAATTGAAAATTTTTTAAAAAAAATCAAAAGTGTATAAAAATATAGCAAAGTGGGTGTCTATTTATAGATCAGAAGAAAATATAACCGTTGATATATTTTTTAATTGTAATTACTTTGTAGATGTTTAGATATTATAGTTTGAAGTTTTAAACATTTTTGACTAAAAATTTGATGGCTAAGTTTGGAAATAAAACTTAATTCTTTAATAAACTTCCTTAATTTATTTTAAATGTATTTTTTCTTTTCTTAATTTTGGTGTCCACCCCACCTCTTCCCTTATAGTATAGAGATACATAGGAATTAGGATTTCCTTGGATCACAGAGAGCCTAATAAAGCGGTGGTAAATATTAACACGACACGACAACCCGACACGAACCCAACTCGAAATTAGCGGGTTTGGGTAAAGACTTTTGACACATTTAAGTATATGGGTAGACTCGACACGGCACGTTTATTAAACGAGTTGGGTTAGGGTCGAGCCATTTGACACGAAAACGACACGACGACCCGTTTGTCTACACATATTTTAAAGTTTCCCCTTATTACATTTTATCTTCATTCATTTATTTTTGAATTTTGTTTATTCATTGTTACATTTATACACTTTTAGATGTTATTTTAACTACCGTATGAAATTTAATAAGTTTCAAACCAAAAATATATGAATTGATAACATCAAATATATCTCTATTATATAAGTGAAGAGATGAGGGTGGACACCAAAAATAAAAAAGAAAAAGAAAAAATAATTAAAATAAATCAATGAGTTTATTAAGTAATTAAGTTTTATTTCCAAATTTAGCCATCAAATTTTTAATAAAAGATGTTCATAACTTCTAACTAAAATATCTAAAAACCTACAAAGTAAAAACAAGTAACAAAATATCAACGATTATATTTTCTTGAGATCTATAGATAGACACCCACTTTGCTATACTTTTATATACTTTTGAATTTTTTTATTTTGAAATACACGAGTAATTGATTGTTCATGAGTGAGAAATATGATAAAGTATTTTCAAGTACTTTTGAATTTTTTCTCATTTGGACAATGAGCAAAAAATACCTTACCGGATACTATATAACAAAAATTGTAGTTGATGATGGGGAGTAAGGGATGTTTTCAAAGAAAAATGAGCCAAAATGACTTTAGATTGAAAATAAAATATGTTGTGTACCTTCATATTTTATCATGTTACAGTAGCCAAAACACACATCGTATGCAAATAAAATTAGGATTTTTTTGTTCAAAACCACCTAAAATTTTCATACTGTTAGAAACTCCCACCTTAATGAATTTTTCTTTTAAATTTTCACCCATCATTCCCAATTTTATTAGAAACTCCCACCACTTAATGATTTTTGTTAAATTCCGTTAATAAAACCATGAAGTGGGCCCCACATATGCATTGAATTATTAGTTTATGCTGAAATTGAAGTCAATTTCATCAATTTAAGGGCAAATCCTCAACAAATTTAGAGCAAATTTGGAACGAATTACAACTATTTGGAAAGAATTGCAACTATTGCAAGTTCCATTTTGTTAAAAAAATATATATGTGGGACCCACTTAACGGTTTTTGGTTAATGAAATTTGACAAAAACCGTTAAGTGGTGGGAGTTTTTAATAAAATTGTAAATGGTAAGTGGAATCTAAAAAAAATCATTAAGGTAGGAGTTTCTAAAAACATGAAGAGTTTAAGTGGTAAGATGCGACTATCCATAAAATTATCTACTGTAGATTATAAAATTTCATAATAAAATTGTTGTCGCACGTATCACGTGCATAGAAATCTAGTTGAAAATATGCCAAGCCGACTTGTTTCGTTTAGCTTATTTACTTTTCTTTTTTTTGTGTATTTCCTACTTTACTGTTAAGAGACTTTTCATGGGGTATCCCTAAACTTTAAAATAATGCTTGAGGCTTGCGTTTTGAAAAAGCATCATATACCCTTAAGGTTTGCATCAAATCCGTTACATACCCTTCATGATTATCAAACATGAAAAGTGATTAATGAACCCCATAACGATCAACCAAAATGTGCTAGATTGTGTTACTGTTGATGTCACATTTCCTTCCACCGATCTAAACAAAATTTTGACGTTGTGGTTAATTGTTCAAAGGGTTAAAAACAAAATAATTGACCTTTTTAGTCATTAAGGATGTATGGTTGATTCAATACAAATTTCAAGGATACACAATACATTTTCATAACACGAAGGTATCTTGCGCATTCTTTAAAAGTTTAAGGATATGTCATGGAAAATCAAATTCGCTAAACTTTTAGGTACCCCTAAACCTTTAAAATAATAAATGAGTTAGCTACTCCTAAGTTTAGTATCAAATTCTTCGTATGCCATTAATGAGTAACAAACAGGAAAAATGTGGTTAATTGACAATCTGAACAATTAAATGGAATTTCAAAAGGTGTTACTATCTTTATTCCCTTTACCTTTTCCATCAATCTCAACATATTTTGACTGTTGTGGTTAACTATTTTAAGGGTTAAAAACCATATTTTTGACTTTTTTTAATTAATTACGGATATATGGTGGATTTGATACAAACCTTAGGGATACATGTGATAGGCTAAAGTCGTGTCCCTATTCAAAGATAATTCCTACAGTCCTCTAACAATGGTAGTCAATGGAAGTAGGGTCGAATCCACAAAGAGACGGAGTTCTAAGTTAATATTTAGCTAAACAACTACTTCAGACAAAATCAAATAGAAACAGCTAAACTACTAATTAACTACTAGAAAACAATATAAGGATTTTTCTATATGAAATAAGGGTCTAGGAAATTAGTTCGGTCCACCATGCTTATACCAATCAAAGGATCAAACAACTATCAGAACCTAGGTCGAGAATCGATAGATTAGAGCCGTGTCAAGCTATGGTTAATTCTCAACGCCCATTATTCAACATATGCAGCATGTTCACAAACATAATCAGAATTACTGGTGTGTACTAGGCCTCTAAAAGTAAGACGGATCTGTGCAAACAATTATTAACCTCAAGTAATTAAAGAAACTGCGCAATAACGTTGATTACTCGATAAGAACAAATCACACCATAACCTATCTCATCAAACCCTAGAAACTAATAGCAATTCAAAATTTCAAAGTATAAACATGGTTTCCCTCACTAAATCCCTATAAATTAAACTACTCACTCATAATTGAATCAACATTAATAAATCTAACATGAAACCCTAATAATTGCATCATGAATGAAATAATTTAACTATGCAATTAAAATAATTAAAGAGATTAAAGTAGAGAAGAATACCAATTGACGGAAAGCAAGAACTTTTATTGAAATCAAATCCGAGGTTCAATCACCTTTAATCTAATCTAAAGTGTTCAAACTAAAATAAAACTAAGTTAAGAACTATGGAAATAATAACAGAGAAAAAGATGTCTCTAAAAATATGAGAAAAAGGTATTTATAATACCCCAAAGGTCTAATTAAAAACGAAAATAAAAATAGAAAAATTGCGACATCGAGTGCGGGACCCGATCGGGCAAAGGCCACCCAATCGGGCCCATAGTAAAATGACCACTAAAATGCTTCTTTGTTTCACGCACAGCACAACAACAAAACGGACAAAAGCTGGCCCACCCGTTCGGGCACAACATCGGGTCCAAAATTGAAATTGGCCCAGCAGATTTCTTGTCTTATTCAGCGCACAACAACAATTCCTTGGAGGAGTTAAGGCCCAGCGTAACTTCAATTGACACTCAACACAAGAACAGCCCAACTCTTGTTCTTGGACGCGTGTCAAACAACAGCAAGTCTCAAGGCCCACCCGATGGGCTTTGGGCACACATGCCCGATCGGGTCTGGGGCTTTAATGGCCCAGCTTTCTTCTTGGAATTATTCAACACAGCCAACATCATTGTTTGACCTTTTGTGGGCCTGCCCGATCGGGTCATTCTTGCTCGATCGGGTTGGGCTTGAGGAGCTCACCCTATTTTTCTTTGTTTTCTCGCCCGATCGGATTGGGCAATGTCCGCGCCGATCCGGTACGAAACTTTACCGTCCGATCAATAAATCATCGCCCGATCGGGCCATTTCTTGCCCGATCAGTGTACGGGAAGCTCCTTTTTGACTCTTTAGCTCTCAATTCTTCACGTTTAGAGGTCTTGGGACCTCCTAAAATATCCATAACACTCGCGAGTCATCCTATGTGCCTCGTAACATCTCGTAAAGCCGTAGTTGCTTCCAAATAGCTCGGAAATAAGGAGAAAACTCCCTAAAACCTGCAATTCAACACTAAAACACAAAACCACAACTGTGTACGATATTTAGCGTAAAATAGCTCCAATGACGCACAAATTAGCTCATAAATAGGGGAGAAAACTCTATATAAATATGTGATATCAACATGACACATTTATTATAATGAAAAGGTATCTCGTGCATCCTTTAAATGCAAAAACTTAAATGAGAGACCTCATAGGTCTCACTGGGTATGTGGTATTAGTTACAATTTTCAAACCAATAGTTTATATTTTTTGACTATTAGTTATGGTTTTCAGCCTATTAGTTATGGTTTTCAGCCTAATAGTTAAGTTTTTCTTACTAATAGTTCTTTTACTATTTAGGTAACTCCAACCAAAGATCCCTCTCATAATCCAGCCCACACCTCCAAAAAGCCCATCAAATTGCCCTATAACACCCCCACCCCTTTATTAATGGCTCCTTAAATCCCCTTCCAAACCACAGCCATCCCAAAACCCATAACCATGTGTAGTTATACTTTTCTGACCGTAACTTATATTTTAATATATTTATTGTTGACTTTAAAGAGGAAACCTCCCAACTCTTCAAATCCACGCACCCCTTAACGCAAATTAGATCCTACACCCGGAGCAGGATGCGCATCCTGCTCCCAGTGTACATTAAGCTTTGTTCAGTGTACACAGAAACAAATTTCAGACATTTTAATAAATAAAGTGTGAAATGAACATTAGTTCATCTTCAATGAATATTATGAGGCTAATTTCTTCTCTCTCCTCCATTATTTGACATTTTGAATTGATTTGACAAAAACATTTCCCTCCAAACGTTCCAATTAACTTTGGTATATGTTCTTGTACATAATTTTATTGTTCACTATGATTATTAAATATGCTCATTTATTTATTTCAAATGTTCATTGTACAATCATACTCAATTTTAAAAAAGTTTTTGTTCCAATTAACTTCGACATATATTCTTTTAACTTTAGTGTTCACTATGGCTACTAAATATGCTCATTGATTGATTTTAAATGTTCATTGTAAAATCACACTCAATTTCAAAGAAGTTTTTGTTCCAATTAATTTTTGACATATGTTCTTTTATATAACCTTATTGTTCATTATAGTTATTTAAGTTATTCATTTATTGATATCAAATGTCATTGTAAACTCACTCAATTTCAAAAAAGTTTTAGTTCCAAATAACTTTGCCATATATTTTACATAATACTAATGTTCATTTTGGTTATTCAATATGTTCATATATTGATATCAAATGTTCATTGTAAATGAATATTAGATTTATGTATAAAACATGTCAAAGTAACATGAGTTGATTTTACAATGAATATTTGAAATCAATAAATGAACATATTTAATAACCATACTTAACCAAAAAGTTATATAAAAAAATAAATGTCAAAGTTAATTAGAACAAAAAAAATTTCGAAATTGAACGTGATTTTACAATGAACATTTGATATAAATAAATGAACATCTTGAATAAATATACTGAACAATAAAGTTATATAAATGAACATATGTCAAGTTACTATGAACAATTTTTGTAATAAAATTTGAGTGTATTTTATGATGTACATATGGTATTTCTACTTGAACATGTTCAATATCGAGAATGAACATTAGCTTAAGATTAGTGAACATATTTAAGTTTGGTGGCGCCAATTATTTTTTTGAATTTCAAAATTTTTACTTGTGTACGTTAGAATACTCTTGATGTACATCGGAGCACTATTCTGACGTATATTATGACTTAAGCATGGAGCACCATGCTCATGGTGCTACCTTGTACACTATCTACTAATTGCCTTTAAAAAAATCTCATCAGAGTCCCCAGCCCCCCCCCCTCTCAAATTCTATGTGTTGTGATGAGTTGTATCTCGTTTTTCTGGAGGCCTCCTCTTATAACATAAAAACGGATGCTTAGGTTGTTGACTATGTTATGTACAACCATGTTGTACACTTGAATTTTTGTTGATGTGGAACGTCTCTCGTCATATTAATCTTTAATGATAGTTGGATTAACCTCCATTTGCATGAATGGTTACTGAGACTTCTCTTTGTCCCTGTTCTTCACCCACGTTATCTATCTCTTTCATAAAAACTCACACAGTTTGTTGTTTGAGATTCTGAGACAGTGTGAATGTGTGATCATATAGCTCTGTAATATGGCCTTTAAATTTGGACTTTCCTTTTTATTGGGCCTAGACTTAAGCAAATACCATTACGAACCAAACTTTTGATAGTAACAACTAACAACTAGGGGTATCTAATCCATCTCATGGTACTTGTTATACGACATTCCTAAGTACTACCTCCGTTTTTTTTAATATGTATGTTTGCTTTTGCGCACGGACCAAGGAAAAAGTATCAAAGTAAGAGAAAAGGATAGTAAAAGTAAGGAAAAAGTGAAAAAGATAGAGAGAAGGAAAGAAAAAATAGGAGAGAAGTGTAATAATTAGGTGGACCAACCTTCCATTTGTAGGAAAAGGTAGAAAAATACCAATTAAAAAAACACCCCAAAATGGAAAAATGTGCATATTAAAAAAACAGAGGGAGTAGAAAAAATCTCATAACATAAAGAAAAAGAAAAGATGTTATTAAACATAGCCCGTATTTACCATCTCACAACCCGTATTTTATAGTAAATTGTCTAAAATATCCTTATTAAACATAACTTATGTCTGGATTTAAAAAAAAAATTAAAAATTGATTTTTCACGGAATCGGATGAAATTTCCGGTACATGGTACTGGAAAGTCCATCTGGTTCCGTAAAAATCCATTTTTTTAAAGGTACCGGAAATTCCATCTAATTCTGTAAACATCCAATTTAAAAAAAATTTCACGGAACCGGATTGACTTTCCGAAATTCCATCCGGTTCCGTGAAAACTGATAATTTCACGGAGCTAGATGGAATATCTGGTACACGGTACCGGAAAGGCAGAAACTCCATCCGTCAAAATTCAATATTATTTTTTTTTGAATTTTTTTAAAAGGAAGTGAGTAAAGGAAGAGGAGGTAATATAGACTTTTCTACCACGTATTTATACGTATACGGGCTGTGAATTAGTAAATACGAACTGTATTTAACGGCACACAAAAGAAAAGGTCCTGCCTTTTAAAATAGTTAAAACGCAACTCCATGTTTCCCTATTTATTCTTTACACTTTTATGTTATCCTTCTATCTCGAACATGAATCAATATAATTTTAATGCTTTTAGCCTTTACTATTAAAGAATGACCTACCATGTCTCTATGTATCTCCAAATAAAACAATATTACATCAACTCTAATTATATCTATCATTTCAAAAAATTAGCTATAATTAAACAAATAACAACTTATCATAAAAAATAATACTTCATCCTTTTTTTTCTATTGACTACATTTTTTTTTGTAGGAAGTTTAAAATTAATGGCTACACTTTTCTTTTTTTCTCTTATTAGTAATATTTTCTCTCTATCTCTCACATACCACTTTTTCTTACACAGTTTTTTTCATTCACCAAAATTTTGACTAGAGTCCGTAAAATGAGGAGTGTGGCCATTAAAAAGCGGAAGAAGTAGTACAATTTGATTAAATGACGGTAAAATTAGCGTCTTCATTGTTTTTAATCTTTATGTTCATCATCATCAATCACTCTTTTCTTTCATAGTAGTACCAAATTACAGCTGTGTGTGAATTATACAAAGATTCTCAATTTGGTGTAATTTCATGACTGTTTGTCTTCCCCTTCTGCCAATTTACTGTTTGCCCTCAGTGCTGTACGTTCACCTTTGATAGCAAAATTGACTTTATATGGCACTCATCTCATCAACTAAGAAAACTAAGAAAGAGGAAAATATGATACAAAGCCCAATACTCCAATACAAAAAGACAACATGTTTGTCTCCTCTCTTGTCAGTTCTTTACCCCCTTAATTTCTGCTTCTTTTTTTTACTTTACAAAATCCCTTTTCTCACTTACCTTTTTTTCTCAACCTGCGTTGGGCTTGGGCATTAATATTATCCCCATTACTTTGCAGAACATTGACAACATGACAGTCATACATTCATTAATTTTATACTCTTTTGCTAGTCTTCACCCTTCAAAACATCCAATTCCACTTCACCCAAAATTTACTAAGGTCCGGTAAATAGAAGATTGGGTACTAATTTGAAGTATTTGACTCTATTTTAAGTGGTCGTTTGGTTTATGTGGGAAATGAAAATTTCGGGAAAAACTTTGTTTACCCACCTTCAATTGTTAGTGTAAAAAGTTGTAATCTCACCTTAATAATACTAGTTTTATATGCACACAATGTGTGCAAAAATTATATCATAGTAGTTTTGGTATTTTGAATCATTTTTTTTATGTTATTTATTTATTGAGGTTGGGTGAGTGGGTGGTGGGTAGTTATTTTTTGTGATGTAGTGGGATTGTGGGATGATTATAGGTGGTTTATTTATGCAATTGTTTTCATTAATTTTTTATTTATATTTTATGATAAATTATTTTTTCTGTAAATTATTAATCAAATAACAAAGGGTAAATTAGACAATACATTAAGTTTGGTGTCCCACCCCTCTTCCCTTACAGTATAGAGATTATTTTATTATCTCTATTAGTAGTGGGTGGATTACCCAGTGGGTAGAAGTAGCAAACCCGAAAATTTCCATAAAATTCTAATTCATAGGAAATCAATTCCTTAATCAAATTCATGGGAATTTGGCTAAAATGTTTGGTTGACAATGGGGGAAGTAAATTTCCATGAGAATTTCAACTTACCTAGGGGACCTAGGTAATTAAATAGGAATTTCAACTTCCTACATTTTGGCATTTTAGTGTCAACCAAACAACCCACCCATTTTCTAATTCATGGGAATTTCTCTTGCCCATAATTTCTCATGTCAACCAAACAACCACTAAGAGGATTGAGCTTGAGCACTCATACTCTATAGACTATGATATTGTTGTTTTGATAAAGAGAGGATTGGATAAATTGTTTGGACTGAACTTTAATTTTGAAAAAGCTTGCAGAAGGAGCTTATTGGTGAAAAAAATCGGGTATTTGACATGAAATGGTAATTAGTCTAACATATAATTAAATAGAAGTTATTTATCAAACACTTTTCCACAAATGGTCATTGTCACCAGTTAGTCAAATAAGTTAATACAATAACATACCTATAATTTTTTTCAAACAAGGATATAATTTTTTTCGGCCTATATATAACGTTAATTACAGCTCGTTCTTACGCAAGAAACAAATACTTTTGTTGCAGATTTTTTCATTGTCGTCTGATTCTAGTAATAATTTGCACTCATCTTTTTTCCAAAGGACATGCCCGCCCTAAGTTACGAGTTTTGTGCCAAAAATAATTATGACCGATAGGGTTACATAAACAATTGGATAGTGTCTATTTACTAAGTCAATGTTCTTTAATATTGAATCAACGGAAAATTAGTTGAATGTAGTTTTAATATGTTAGTGTCCTCTTACAATTTTGTATGAATACAAGTTAATCTTAACTTAATTCAGTCCTAAAGAATGTGTCCTAAAGGTACTACCTCCGTCCTATATTAGTTGTAATAATTTTTTTGACATATTTGCCAATGCACAAGTTTGAGCATTAATATATCTAACCATTGATTATAAAAATTACAAAAGATTGATAGCTCAAAATTATACATTTAGATAAATCTAAGATATCTTATTTCCTAAACATTTGGTTTTATTTGTTAGTTTAAAGTCATGGTCAAAGTAAGACATATGAGTAGTACAAAAGTCAAAATTTTACGACTAATATGAGACAAATGAAATATTCATTTTCCCTATATAAAAAAAGTTTATTTTCGTTAAGTTCACACACCTTATCCCTTCAAATAAAAGTTCTAACTCCTTATAGATCAAGCTTCAATAAACTTTGATAAGTTCCAATAACTTCTACTAGGTTATGATAAAAGCTCATATAGTTGAGGATGAATAAGGTTGTGCGTGCCTCTTAAAGTATCGTATTTGGATAGATTATTATCTCAACCTTTTTGTACTTTTTCCTTACTTTTTCTCCTACTTTTTCTTGGTCCATGTGCAAACCCAAGTGTTCTTGTTAAAAAAATGGAGGGAGTATCCTTTAAAGAACTTAATAAGTTTTTTACTATAAATTATAGTTGTTTATCAATAGTTTATTATTAATTACTCCATTCAGTTGAGTTCCATACATTATAATTTACCTTTATTGAATTCAAAACAATTCAATTCAATTTAATTCAAATCTGATTAATCAGTTTCATGCAGTTAAATCAGCTCTTTCAATTCAGTTAATGTTAGGATATGTATATCATTGAGTGTAATTAATTAAATAACCTTGTATTAGTATCTTGGGCTAGCCATGTTTAATGGCCCATTAGCTTGTATATATATACTTAATGATTCATTAATGAAAGCAAGGAAACCTATTCTGCCAATTCTTAGCATGGTATCAGAGCCCTAGCACTTAGCAAGCCCCTTTTTTTCACCTTTACTCGTCCCAGCCGCCGGCAAGAACCACCAGCGTGAACCTCTTCGCTACACTCATGGCCGTCGAGACACCAACCAAAATTGACCTTTCTTCCCCGTTTTATCTCGGGTCCGGTGATCAGCCCGAAAATCTCATCACTCATGTGACTCTTAAATCCGATAATTATGTTGCTTGGTCCCGTGCGATTACACTCGCATTGAAGGCGCGCCGAAAGTATGGATTTCTTGATGGTACTATCACTAAACCCTCGTCTGCCTCCAAATTGCTTGATTGGGACACCGTCAATTCAATGCTTGTCTCTTGGTTACTACGCACAATGGACTCGGCATTGGTTATGTCTATTCCCTTTCATTATGAAGCTCGTGCCCTATGGTTATACCTTGAAAGCCGCTTCTGTATCGCCAATGGCCCACGGTTGCACCAACTTTGTACTGCTATTACGGAGTGTAAACAAACCAAAAACATGTATGTGGAGCTTTATTATACCACTCTCATGGGACTTTATGATGAATTGCATCGATTAAAACCTTTGCACATGTGTATGTGCGCGAAGTGTACATGTGGTGTTGTTGCCCGCTTTGTTGTCGATCGGGTTGAAGAACAACTCCATCAATTTCTTATTGGTATTGATGATGAAGTTTACGGCGTGGTTCGTTCTAACTTGCTGTCCCAAACGCCCATGCCTGATTTGAATAGGGCGTATCAAGCTTTCTTGCAGGAGGAGTGTTCGCGCTCAATCGCCCGCGGCAAACAGCCGTCGGTGGATGCTCATGCCTTTGCCCTAGTCGCTGATCGTCCGCGTGCTCGTATGGATCGTGCGGAACGTAAAAAATTATTCAGTACTCATTGCAAGCAAAAAGGCCATGACGTGGAGATGTGCTTTAAACTCCACGGCTATCCGGAATGGTGGGAGGAACGAAGTCGCTCTCGCGCTGCTGCTGGACGTGGCACACCTACTGTTACTGCCGATACGCGTCCCTCTCCCGCATCTGCTGCTGCCTTTCGTGGGCGCGGTGGGGGTGCATGCCAATGCCGTGGCCGTGGCTGATCCTCCTAGCACATTGAATGACTTAAGTCATGAGAAAATGCAGGTTCTATTAAATATGATAAATTCCGAAACTCGTTCTATTGATCGAATGCTTGGTAAGTTTGCTACTTGTGCCTGGATATTAGATACAGGGGCGTCTCATCATGTCACAGGAGACTCCTCTCAGTTATCTAATCTTACTTTTATTCCCGACTGTCCCGTGTGGTTTCCTGATGGTCGTTGTGCCATTGCTACTATGGAGGGGCGTGTGTTTCTCACACCCTCGCTCATTCTTGAGCACGTTTTATTTGTGCCTGACTTGCATTGTCATCTTATTTTCGTCTCCAAGTTGATTGATCATTCCGCATGTACTGTCACATTCACTAATTCTTTTTATGCTATACAAGACCTACCCTGGAGGCCATGCAGCGTGAGATTACGGCCTTCGAGGCCAATCATACTTGGGATTTGACTACTTTACCTCCTGGCAAAAAGGCTCTTGGGTGCAAGTGGGTATACAAAATCAAATATCATTTTGACGGGAGCATCGGGCGTCTCAAAGCTCGCTTGGTTATCTTCGGCAAGCATCAGGTTGAAGGTCTTGATTATAATGAAACATTTGCTCCACTGGCTAAAATGGTCATTGTCCGTACTTTCCTTGTCGTTGCTTCGACCAAAATTTGGGAACTTCATCAAATGGACATTCACAATGCCTTTTTACATGGTGGCTTAGATGAGGAGGTGTAAATGCGGCTTCCTCCTAGTTTTTCTTCTGCCCAGTCCGGCACGGTGTGTCGTTTGAAGAAATCTTTATATGGTCTTCGTCAAGCCCCTCGATGTTGGTTTTTTAAGTTAGCTGCTTCTCTTCGACATTATGGTTTCCAACAATCATATTCAGACTATTCTCTTTTCATCATGCGTCAGGGTGATACTCATTTGAATGTCTTGGTCTATGTGGATGACTTGATCATTACCGGAGGGTCTATACAGAATAGAATAGTTGTGGGGGTACGTTGATCAGTACCTCAAGACTTTGATCTTCTGCTACGGTTTGGCCGTATGTAGGGTGTGCACACTAGGGGTCTTTGTCTATAGTTATCCGGAGGGCCTAGCTAGCCCAAAGGCAAGGAAAGTTTGTTCCATTCCCTAGATTTATGAATCTTTCTTCGTGAAAGAAAAAGGAAAGAAAGGATTGGTTATGAAAAGGAAAAAAGGAAAGATTTGAAAAAGAGAAAAAGAAAGGATTTGATTTAAAGAAAAGTGATAGAAAGGATTTGATTTAGTATCAGAAAAGAACTGTTTTGTTTTATAAAAAGAAATACGGAAAAGGTTTTATAAAGTTGCTATTTATTTGGTTTTGCAAGAAACTGATTTGTAGGATATATTTAATATATATCCTACCTGCATATATGTTTGGCTTTTCGGTATGAAATCTTGCTCAGCCAGTTTGGCTGATACTACGTGCCCGATATATGCAGGTACATGAAGGTATTATATTATTGACGATGGTTCGATGTTGGAAGTTTATTGTGTTATTCATGTTGTTTGTATCGCGGCGAGGACGATTGATGTATCACATTTATATATAGTTTCTAGATGCATTTATAACTCCTTTTTGAGCATTTAGGTGCATAATGACATGAATTACATAAGTTGTGCTCTACTACTCCCCGTTTGTGTGTTTCGATGATTTTCAGGTTATTTTGATACAAAGTGATCATGACTACCAAGGATGTAGCCTATTAATCATTGAAGATGAAGGTAGCTTGCGCAAGGATCACAATGCATCCGTTTGGGACGATTTTGAGTTAGAATGAAGCAAAGAGTTAGTGAAACAAGTGCCAAAACTGACACACCTTCACTATTTTCATTATAACTTTTGTTAGAAAATTTATAATCCAGAAATTCCAATTGGGTTGGATTCTAGATTTCAAGAGCTTTCCAATGATAGGTCACACGCCCCAATCTGACTTCTAGTTTGAGAGATACGGCCTTCGCAAGTTGATGCAAAATTGCAGTTTAGCCACCCGATCGGGCACGAATTGACCCGATCGGGCCTGGAGCACGGACAGCTCTTTTTCCCGAAATTCTATCTTTTTCTATTCATTTTTTAATTAGATTTTGGGACTATTATAAATAGCTATTCCTCGTATTTTTAGAGACATCTTTTCATTCTAGTTTTTCCATAGTTCTTAGTTTAGCTTTATTTTAGTCTAAACACTTTAGATTAGATTAAAGGTGATTGAACCTATTCGATTTCAATAAAAGTTCATGCTTTCTGTCAATTGGTATTCTTCTCTACTCTTTATCTCTTTAATTACTTTGATTGCTTAGTTTAATTATTTAATCATTCATGATGCAATTATTAGGGTTTCAAATTAGTTTAATTATTGTCAATTCAATTATGAGTGAGTAGTTTAATTTCTAGGGATTTAGATAGGGAAGCCATGTTTATACCATGATTATTTGAATTGCTATTAGTTTCTAGGGTTTGACGAGATAGGTTATGGTGTGATTTGTTCTTATTGAGTAATTAACGTTATTGTGCAGTTTCTTTGATTACTTGAGGTTAATAATTGTTTGCACATATCCGTCTTACTTTTAGAGGCCTAGTACACACCAGTAATTCTGATTATGTTTGTGAACATGCTGCATATGTTGAATTATGGACGTTGAGACTTAACCATAGCTTGACATTGTTCTAATCTATCGATTCTCGACCTAGGTTCTGATAGTTGTTTGATCCTTTGATTGGTATAAGCATGGTGGACCGAACTAATTCCCTAGACCTTTATTTCATAGAATAAAATTCCACTTTATATTGTTTTCTAGTAGTTAATTATTAGTTCAGCTGTTTCTATCTGATCTTGTCTGAAGTAGCTTTTTAGCTGAATATTAACTTAGAACTCCGTCTCTCTGTGGATTCGACCCTACTTCCTTTTACTACCATTGTTAGAGGACTGTAGAAATTATCTTTGAATAGGTGATACGACTTTAGCCTATCAACGATCGACTTTGTAATAGTATAGTTAATAGTTTAACTTGTAATTAAGTTTAAAAGAATTTGAGTTTGTTAAGTTTAGACTTGTTTGGGTTGCTGAATATTGATACAGGTTTATAAGTGGACGCGAGTCCTAAAGTAAGTTTTAGGCGGTCCGTTTTACAAACGGAACTCTGCCGGATTTTCAGTAGAATTTTTAATAACAAATCTAGTTTTTTAGAGTGTTTTAGGATCACTTAATATAGTTTATTATAGTTAAAGGTTTTGATATAGTCATTACAGTTTAAAAGTTTTAAAAAGTCAAGGTTTTGAGCTCCACACTCGTGGTGAGTGTGATGGTAATAGCCTGGATTAGGTTTTCCGCTGCATTTAAGTCTTAATTAGGTTGGTTTTATATCCGGGTTGTTACAATGTGGATGACTTGATCATTACCGGTAATGACTCTTGCGCTCTCTCTTCCTTTTACACATATTTGAGTACTTGCTTTCATATGAAGGACTTGGGGGTCCTTTAATACTTCCTTGGTATTGAGGTTGCACGTAGTGGTGATGGCATTTTCCTTTGTCAACGGAAGTATACATTGGATATTATTTCTGAGACAGGTCTTATTGGTGCGAAGCCTGCTGCTTTTCCTAGTGAGTAGAATCATGCTCTGGCCCTTGCTATTGGGGACTTGTTGCCTGATCCGGAGTCTTATCGACGTCTCGTTGGTCGTCTTATATACTTGTCCTTCACTAGGCCAGATCTTGCCTACACGGTCCACTTTCTCGCACAGTTTATGCAGACACCTAGTTAGGAACACTGGGATGCTGCGTTGCGTGTGGTTCGCTATCTCATAGGCTCTCCCGGTCAGGGTATTCTGCTTAGATTTACTTGTGATTTATCTCTCACTGGATGGTGTTATTCTGACCGGGAAGAGTTGTCCCCTTACTCGGCGTTCTCTTACTAGATGGTTGGTGTTTCTTGGCGGTTCCCCTATTTCATGGAAAACCAAGAAACAACACACTGTCTCCCGTTCGTCTGCCGAGGCTGAGTATCGGTCTATGGCCGCTACCACGACGGAATTGAAATGGTTGAAGGCTCTTCTTGATAGTCTTGGGGTTGCACACCCTTGTGTCATGTCTTTGTTTTGTGATAGTAATTCCGCTCTTCATATAGCTCAGAATCCGGTTTTCCATGAGCGTACAAAACACATTGAGGTGGATTGCCATTTTGTACGTGATGCCATCCAGGAGGACTTGATTGCTACTCATTATGTCTCTACTCATGATCAGCTTGCTGACATTTTCACCAAGGCGTTTATGATCCCCACGCTCCAACTTTTTTTTTTTTTTATAAAGGTAAGGAGAAAGAAATGGATGGTTAGGAGACCCTCCGCTCGAGGGTGATCCCTAACACATCGTTACAAAGTATTGTATCTAAACGAGAACATTTCCAATCCGTAATACACATAGAATCTACAGCTAGATGACCCGCATTGGCTATCCAGTCAGCTGCCTGGTTTGCTTCACGGTAGATATGCTGAACTTGGTAATCTTGGAACGCTCGTAGGCTTATTTTGGTGTCCTCGATGATGTTGTCTATCTGCCACGGGGTGTTGCATTTTCCATTTGTTGCGTCGATGACAAGAAGGTTGTCCCCCTCGATAATAATCTTTGAATAGGGAAGAGTAAGAGCTTTACGAACACCCTTTTGGAGAGCCGTTGCTTCAGCAGTGATAACGGAAGAAATGCCTAAATTAAAAGCCTCTGCCGCTAAAAGATGTCCTTCATGATTTCTAATGATGAAACCTGCTGCTGACGAGTCGTTTTTTACGGAACCGTCGAAATTTAGCTTGATGGTACCGGAAGGCGGAGGTATCCAAGCTACTTCAATTGTGTGCTTTGGGTTTGTTGGTGTTTCTAAAGATGGAGGGAAAGGGGAATCATAATTAGAAGGGTTCAAAGCGAAGACATCGAAATGAGTTCTTACCTTCCATTCGTACGCGAGCAGCCTCGCACGGTGGAAAATCCTATGGATATTTACTTTGGTATTGCTGAAGACCACATCGTTTCTTTCCTTCCAGATACTCCAAAGAAGGAAAGAAAGTTTACTCGCTGTATTCTTATCTCTTAAGTGTTGCCGATAAAGTGATTGAACATTAGTACAAACAATAGAGCAAGATAACCAAGTTTTCACTTGGGGTAGTGACCATAGGATAGAGGTGCTTGGACAGGACAGGAATAGATGATCAATGGTTTCCGGGCTATCGGAGTTGCAAGTAGGACAATTCTGAAAGGGAAGTATATGTCTCTTGTGCAGCACCGTTCGAGCACTAATTCCATTATTTAAAGTTTGCCAAATGAAGATCTGTAATTTAGGTGGAATTTGCAACTTCCAGATGCTTCTGAACTCCCATTTAGGGGTTTCAGGATCGATGTTGTGGGCCAACCAGTTGGCAGATTTGACTGTGAAATCACCATGGGGGGACATACCCCAGACTGGAGTATCTTCATCTAAGTGCTTTGGGAGAGGGATACCTCGAACCTTTGCTAAGAGGTTGTTTGGGAGGAAGACTCCTAGTTTTTGCAGATTCCACGTTCTTTCCGCAGTTATGAATTCCTCGAGCTTGAGAGTTGACACCACTACGGGAGGGTCTGGGTGTAGGATTTCAAGTAGTGACTTGTTTGTGAGCCAATTGTCTAGCCAGAAGAGAATTTTTGACCATTGGCTATTTTCCAACGGAGTCCCCGTCTTATGAGGGGGGTGTTAGGATATGTATATCATTGAGTGTAATTAATTATATAACCTTGTATTAGTATCTTGGACTAGCCATGTTTAATGGCCCATTAGCTTGTATATATATACTTAATGATTCATTAATGAAAGCAAGGAAACCTATTTAAAAAGTTGGTGATGTGAAATGGGCAACGCTCTTCAAAGTAATAGTGGTTGGAGATTGTGCAAAACTAGTAATAAAGAGGAAAACGACTACTACTTTATGATCCTCTACTAGTCTACTCTCTCTGTCTCTATGATCCTCTACTAGTGAGACGTGAGTAGTGAGCTAACAACACAACACTACCATAGCATTTCTCTTTGCAGGGCAGGGGTGCTTCTCATTGATGTCTTCCATCCTCTTTTGCTGATTTCTTCCTCCTACTTACCCTTCTTCTCTCTTCTCCCCTTTTCTTTCTCCATTTCCATCTTCTTCATTCAACCTATTCATAAAGTAACTACTAAAATGCTGCTCACACTCCATTCCTCAACCACCACCACCACCACCATTCTTACTCTGTTTTTAGTCCTCTTCCTCCACTCCCCTTCCACCTCCGCCACCCACCTCCGCCGTCTCCACCACCACCCTTTCTTCCCACCTTCTCTCCCCCCAACACAACCCCCTTCCACTTCTCCTCCTTCTCAACCTCAACACCATCCTTTCTCCACTTCTCTCCCTTCCCCTCCTACCTCTCCCACCCCCACCACCTCCACTTTCTCCGGCGACAAACCCTTTTTTCCCACTTACCCACCTTCCTCACCACCACCTCAACCACCTTCCACCACCACCACTTCACTCCCCACTTTTCCCGCCAACATCTCCTCTCTTGCTCTCCCTTCCTCCTCCTCTTCATCCCACTCTCACTCCCACCTCTCCTCCAAACTCATCCTCATCCTCATCCTCCTCTCTCTCCTCACTCTCTCTCTATTCCTCTCTCTCTCCCTCCTCCTCCACCGCCGCCACCGCAACCGCCACCTCCACCACCTCCCTTCTCCTCCTCCACCACCACCACCACCTCCCAAACTCACCACCACCACCACCAGCTCTGAATTCCTCTACATCCCCAACTCTCACCAATTCCACTCTTCCTCCGCCATTGAACCACCTTCAACAAGCCCTGAAATTTACATCAAACTCTGTGGTGCTGGTGACTCCCCTGAACTTCGCCCTCTCCCTCCTCTCCCCAAAAGCTCCTATCTCAGCTTTGAACATAACCCCATTGATCAACAACAACCCAAGCTCGATGAAGAACAGTTCTTTTCCCCCAAAAGCGATTCTCAAAAAGTTTACTTTGACGATGACAATTATGGCTTGAATTCCTCCCCTACTAGAACTTACAGCGACTCTTTAGCGTCGGATTCTGACATTTCCGTCGAAATCCAGACACTTGCTGCCAGAACTTCGCATTTTCCGGCCGCCGGGAAAGTGGGTCCGCCGGTGGCCCCACCACCGCCACCGAGACAAGGGGTGGGACCCCCTCCGTTAGTGCCACCTTCTGGGCCGGTGGTGTTTAAGACGAGTGGGAATTTAGGAGAGAGAAAGAGTGGTGAAAGAAAGGAGGAATTAGGGAAGACTAAGTTGAAGGCTTTGCATTGGGATAAAGTTAGGGCTAGTTCTGATCGAGCTATGGTCTGGGATCACCTCAAACCTGGCTCTTTTCAGTAAGATTACATACTTACTTGTACTTTTCATCTGTTTTTTCTGCTAGGATCACGCCTCGAGCGTTAATTACCATTCAATATATTTTCTCTAAGATGTCGGTGTAATTATTGTCTATGTTTAATATTTCCACGCTCCTCAGCAGTGATTTTTGCTAATGTTGGTTAGCCTTGTCTTAGAAAAAGTTGTTTTTTTTTTAAATCTCAAGTTCCATTATAAAAATCATGTTTTGGTAGTAATGTGTATTTTTGGGTTCAATAAAGTAAAGTTGCTTGCTTTTGGATAATCCGGATATTCGAGTTGAGTTAATTTGGAATTTAGGAAGTATAATATTGTGCTCCAAATCCGAGTTATTCGTCTTGATTTGGATTTATATTGGATAGGGTCAATCTGTCAGTCATTTGTAAGCTTTATGATATTTTATAAACTTGATGTTGTATAAGCTAAAAGGACTTGTATTTTATGTTTATACTGCAAGCTACTTGTCAAATTAAGTTTAACTGATGAACAATGGGTTGTTTTGATATGTATGGCGAAGTGATAGGTTAATCTTGGCATATGCATATCTCGATGATAATTCCTGTAACTGACTTAAAAGAAGTATAAAAATTCTTGGATTTGAGGAAATAGGGTTATTAAGAAACCCAAGTTTGTGTATTGTAGATTGAATGAAGAAATGATAGAGACATTGTTTAAGGCAAATGGTCCAAACATAGCTACAAAAGACGGCCCTCGTAGATCAATACTCCCTCTGTTAGATGAAGAGTATCGGGTACTCGATCCGAAGAAATCTCAGAACATAGCCATTCTTTTGAAAGCTCTCAATGTGACAGAGGATGATGTTTGTGAAGCACTTTTAGAAGGTACAGTAATCTACTTTTCCTATTTACTTTACTACTACTAATTCAAATTAGTCTTAATAAATAATCGTATGTGCATGCAGATGCAGGCTTATCTGTTTGTCTTTGTGCAATATTATAAAGCATGTTGTTTGATTACCGTAATCTAAGCGCGTTACTTTTTGACTTGCCAAGAAAACATACTTCCCCACAATCTGCTACTGCAGCTTCGTTTATCTAATAGTAGTACAGTATTATACTCCTACCTATTAAGCCAACTTGTGTTCGTCCGAGGTGGCTACATTTTCTTATAGCTTGTGTAGGGTTTGTTCTGTCTTTTTTCTTTTTTAACATTCTGCTGGTCGGGCTTCGAACTACTTATGGGGGTGTGGATTGTTGGGAAGAAGTTGCCAAACCGAGGGACTCTTTAGTGTTGGAATTAGCTGGAAGGATCTCGGGAGGTGAAAACAGCATTGCAACTTGAACGAAATGGTTGAAGTGAATCCACATTTCACATCGATAACATAACCGTGTGATAGAAAAAATAAATAGAATGACCAGTCTAACTCTTTTACTAGTAAATAAAGTACTTTTGTTTTAATCGATTTTATGTATGTTTTGCTGCTCACGGAGTCACGGTGTATGTGGACTTTAACTGTTTATGACTTGACAAAATCTGGTTAACATTGTTCTCTAGGACATGAAGGAACTTGTTTGTAAATTTAAGACTCTCGTGCTTAATATATGCTCCGTATAGATTGTTACTCTTCGACTTCCATCCAAATAAGCAGCGCGGTTATGCCCAATACTACAGCTCTAATTCATGCTCATTTTGCTTTTCTCTTTTTATAAACTTCATGCTGTTTTTAGTAAATACCTTGAGCATCTTTTTGCTGCTGTCTTCATCTCTCTCTCTGCCGAAGGAGATGAACGTAATTCTTTACCAAAAATAGGGGAACTTCTACTTTATAGGGGGAGTGAAGCCTCTGCTTTTCTCTAGAATTTCTTTTAAGAATATATCATGGACTCATGGTGTATGTGACCTCTATATATACCTTCCTCTGTAAACAGGTAATGCTGATGCTCTTGGGACAGAGCTTCTCGAAAGTTTACTAAAGATGGCTCCCACCAATGAGGAAGAAAGAAAACTTAGGGAGTACCGTGATGAATCACCTTTGAAGCTTGGTCCGGCAGAGAAGTTTCTGAAGGCAGTACTCGATCATGTACCTTCCGCATTTAAGAGAGTCGATGCTATGCTTTACATTGCAATTTTTGATTCTGAAGTTGAGTACCTTAGGAAGTCTTTCGAAACATTGGAGGTAAGCTTAATTATTTACTGTAAGTCTGTAACATTGTTCTGGAAACAGTTTACCTTCCTCCACATCCTGATATCTTCGTTTCATCTTATAGGCAGCATGTGCAGAACTTAGGAACAGCCGAATGTTCTTGAAACTTCTTGAAGCAGTCCTGAAAACAGGAAACCGTATGAATGTCGGGACTAATCGTGGTGATGCTAAGGCATTTAAGCTCGCCACACTCCTTAAGCTCATTGACGTCAAGGGAACTGATGGGAAGACCACACTTTTACACTTTGTAGTGCAGGAGATCATTAAATCTGAGGGCTCTCGTTTTTCCTACACCAATATTGATCCTTCAAGACCTTCTGAGAGAACAAATGACCAACCATCTCTGCAAAATGACATTGAATTGAGAAAGAAAGGGTTAGAAGTTGTTTCTGGTCTAGGAGGGGAGCTTGTGAATGTCAAGAAGGCAGCTGCCATGGATTACAACTCCCTTAGCGTCGATGTTGCAAAGCTAGCTCGGGGAATCATAAGAGTAAATGAAGTTTTGCAGTCAAACGAAGACTCCGGAGTAGTTCAGACTAACACGAGGTTTTCAGACTCTATGAAAGGTTTCTTGAAGAAGGCCGAGATAGAGATTGTAAAAATTCAATCTCAGGAAAGCTGTGCTCTCTCCCGGGTAAAGGAGTTAACAGAATATTTTGATGGTAATTTGGGTGTGGAAGAGGCCCATCCATTGAGGATATTTATGGTGGTGAGGGATTTCCTTGGTGTTCTTGATCAAGTATGCAAAGAAGTCGGTAAAGTAAACGAAAGGACAATCATAAGCTCAGCTCGTCCATTTGCAGTATCCATAAATCCATCACCCGCACCACCTTTTCCGGAGTTTAGCGGGACGCGAGGAGATAGTTCGTCTGATGATGAAAGCCTCACCGGGAAGTAGCGCTTCCACTGACAGTTTTATGTTAATTCTTTTGCTATATCTACGCAATCATATTATATGATATATTTGATGTACAAAGATCCTTGCAGATGGTTTTGGCATGTGTATGATTGCTAGAACTTCTGTATGTGTTTCTATACATTTTGTAAAAAAAGTTTCTAGTATAGCTCACATCTTGCACGCATGTAGTTCAAAAGTATTCTACTCTAGAACGGTTTATGAGAGACCGTTTTTTGGTGCTCCTTTGGAGCACATCAATTGTAATTTAATCTTTATGCACTTTGATGAAAGCAGTTGGCATACTGAATGTAAGTTGGACTTGGACCATTTAGCCAAGTAGAGCAGTTAGCCTTCTAAATTTAACTAGCTGTGAATTTCCGAAGTTTTAAAATAACCCAAGTTATTGCTGATACTTTCTTAGTCCCTCCGTATCACATATATTGTTATACCTTCTATCTTTAAGTATGTCAATGCCAACTTTTAAATGTGAATATCTGTAGTTGTTTACTTGTAAAAATTATAAAACATAGATACTAGTTATATACATATCAAGATCAATCCACCAAGATCTCACATGATTATATTTTTCCTTACATATAAATCACAAACGATGGTTAAAGTAAACTTTGTGAGTAATGTTCACTATTCAAATGTAACATTCTTCATGAAACAAAGTTAATATTTTTTTACTCGTGTCGTTTCCCTTTAATGAAATTCACATAACATTTAGAGTATTTCTTAAACGGTTAATGAATTCATCATCTTTCTTCTATTATATGGGTTTTTCTTTTTAGTTTCTCCTTGGCACATAAACTCTTAAAAATCCATGTCCAAACTAGATGGTGCAAGTATAAAAAGAAGAGAGAAGTACTACACCACCCTATATCTAAAGAGAGAATGAAGATAAAATTCACGCAAATATTGGTGGCCTTCCCTTTTAATAGCCCTAGGAACTCTCAAGTTTCTTACTAAATAGTAGTATAATAAGGAACAAGGTCCTTTAAGAAATTTTTTGCTCAAATTATCTAGAGTGCTCCTACATTTTTTCGAAACTTTTGTCCTCTGTCCATTATGAATAAGTACAATGACTTGAGCAATAAGAGGCGAACTGCAAGAATGTTTCCTTCTGAGTTGTGGAGGACAATACTAATGACGGAAGAGGTGAAGTGGTAGAGCTATCAAAATTTAGCTTTATAAAATATGAAGTTGTCGAAAACTAACCAACTTGCACGATTTTTGAAGACTTGCAAGGGAAAGGGGAATACGTGACGGTAAGAAGATTTGTTATCATATATCTTAATTATTCAAAAACAAGGGAAATTACTACAATAGGAAAGGATATAGTGAGAGGGAAAAACACGGGAAATTACCTCTGATTATATACGTACTTACGTAGTATATCAAAATGAGAATCTTGCCCTTTGTGTCTAACAAGCAATATATTGTAAAATTATAAATCATGAGTAGGCGAGTAGCTTCTTTAAAACCTAAAACTCATGGAATGGAAAGTAAACCGAAACATATAATCTATTACAAAATTATGTAGATAAATTTGCTCATCTCCTAATTTAATTTGACGATTAATTAAAAATATGTAAATTAATAATAACAATAACACATACTGTCTATAATTCACACCTCTCTCCCCTATTTTCTTGAAGTCCAAAATGAATTATACTTCCTCCGTTTCTTTATAAATGCTACATAGAGAAAGTACACACATACCAAGGAGGTAGAGAGAGAAAGAAAGGGACCACATCTTTATGCAAAGTAATTAGACACATTAAGTTGCCATATTTAGAAATATAGCATTTATTTTGCACTTGCCATAAAAGGAAAATGTAGCACTTATAAAGAAACGGAGGAAGTATTTCACAACAAGAGCTTCCCATACTAGTTGATACAAGATTTATAATCTACTTTTGTAACTTTGTTTTTTGGGGGTGTAGTAGTGTATTAGGTAAGTACTCCATAAGTGTGCTACAAAAGAGAGTAAAAGTTTACATATGAGTATATAAGTAAGCTCAACCTTTTGCATGGTGGGTGGTTGGATTCCCTTCAAATCATATTGACATTGAGACTCAAAAATAGTGAAACTTTCTGCCAAGAAATTCAAACCAATGAAAGTGAGACCCAAATAGAAAATGATTGAAGTGAACTATAATGAATAAGTTATACATAATTTTGGCGGGAAAAGCACTAGAAGTAGTAAGTATAATGGGGACGAAGGAAAGAAAAAAGCAATATAATTGGGGGTGGAAATATGGAATCTTTATAATTGCATATCCTACGTGCATGAAAAAGTGGAAACTTTATCTAAGGTGCTACCAATAAAGGAGCAAAAACCTTTGATAAAATGCAAATGATGATAATGATCAATATTGTATTTTTTCATGAAAATGGGGTTGATTGGCCTAATATTGTCAAAAAGGTAAAGGAGCCTTGTGCCCAACAAAGGTGCTGTGGCTAGCTATGTTAAATTAATGCTAACATTGGGTGTTGTTGTTCAATGAGTATTGAGTGGTACTTCTCGTATAAGATATATATTAGCCACGATGTTAATTGAGTCGAGTGGCTAGTGATATGTATTGCACTCCAAAATTTAAGAGTCAAGTTGAATAAGACCAAACTCATTCAACAGGTTTGAGAACAATTTGATAATTATTTTTTCTGCATAACTTGTGTACATGGATGTATAAGTTCATCCATAATTCTTTTTAAAATGAATTTCACGTCTTAAAAGTAACATTCGAAGTTATAACTAATATTTAAAGCAGAATTCACAAGTCAAAACACGAGATTGTGAAGTTTAGGATTCTTAGTATTTGTCCTTCTACCTAATATACCAACTAAACATTAGCGCCATATAAGTTTGCCATATCATTATTTAAATATTTAATATGAACAAATAGAGTTATAGCTCTATACATTTTTAATCATATGTAGAGTTTGGATAAGTGAAAATCAAGTTTGATTCACTACAAAATAATAGAGATAAGTAAGTAGAGTAAATTGTGTATAACTTTTAGTATAGATTTCGAAAGTTTAAAGATTTTGTACCATCGGAAATAAAATGAAAAATGCATCAAAACAAGATCCAAGTATCATAAGTAAAGTTAATTATATATCCGACAAGGATCAAAAAAAGGTTAAATCCTTACAAAAGAGTAACCTTATGCATCCTTATGGATGTTAGTTATAGGGAAATTCTATATGATGACCGTTAGTTTATAAAAATTCTACATGGTGGACATGAATATTTGGAAATCTACAAAATAACCCTCAACAAATTATTTTTACATTCCATGACCATTCCCATCAAATATAAATGTTTAAATAACAAACTATACAAAAAATAAGTTTAAATTAAAAAAAACCGGAAAGTCGTCCCTCCGCCACCTGAGATTAGCCACTCATCCACCCTCTCTCCTAGCCAACCCCTCCCCTCTCCTCCCCGTGCCCTTGCCAACCCCCACCATTGGTCACAATGGCTTTTTCAGTCCCTCTCCAGCCAAGATGTGGGGGAGGGAGGGCTAGGGGGCAAGGGGAGGGGATGGGCTAGGGAAGAGGGTGGTGGGATGGGTGTTCAGATTGTGGGGGAGGATTTTCCTTTTTTTTTAATTTTAAAATCATTTTTTTAATTAAAAAAATCAATTTTCTTATTTCAAAATTATTTTTTTAATAAAAAATGGTAATGTAAGATAGAAATAAAATGTGGAGGATTATTTTGTAGATACTCCAATTATCATGTTCACCATATATAATTTGTGAAAACTAAGAATCACCGTATAGCATTTTCCAAATTCATTTTATACTCCCTCCATCCTAAAAATGTGTATACACTTTCCTTTTTCTTTTGTCCCAAAAAGCTCTATGCACTTTCATTTTTGACATGGCTCACTAATATTTTATTATATCTATCTTTACTAATAGGACCCATCACTATATTATTTAAATTACCAAACCTACTCCACGGTCCCCCACCTATCTTTCCACTTATTATTTAATACATAAACCCAACCATCCAAATATTTTGGGACTCACTTTATCTCTATTCTAAATAAAATAACACCTCACTAACTCCTATCACATCTATCTTTTTAATAAAATACAATTAATAACCAAACAACAACTTATCGGCTAAAACTACATACCTGATCAAGCGTATAAAGCTTTCTAAAATGGAGAGAGTAGTAAAATAATTTGATTTACCCGTGCAAATATTTGAACATGGAATAATTTCTATCTAACTAATTCAAAAGACTTTGATAAGGTAAGAGACATTTTTTAAAAGGAAAAATTGCCTAGAATAATGCAACCTTTTGGCGATTCTCAAATAATAATGCAACCTTTCGATTATTCTGGAATAATGCAATCTTTATACCCCATTTATTTTAAATAGGACAAATGACCGGTTACATGAACAATTGGTAATTTTTCTTTAAAACTTTAAATTTTAATTAATATATTAATATAAATTTTAAAAAAAAAATTCCCCACACCCCTGCTCCCCCCCTCCCCCCGCGCTGGTGTCATCCCCCACCCCCCGCTGCTGTCATCCCCCACCCCCACCCCCTGTAATTAACCCTTGGTCGCTTCCATCAACCCCCCACCCCCGTCTTTGGCTCGGCGGCGGCGGCGCCTGGGTGTGGTGGCTTGCAGGCGTCTGGGTGGGATGACTCGTCAGCGTTCTGGGTGGGGTGACTCGTCGGCGGCGACATTTTGGGTTCCGGTGGTGTCGTGGCTGGGGGGAGGAAAGAGGGAGGGATTTTTTGTTTTTTTTTTTAAAAATCTTTTTGTTTATAATTTTTTTTTAAAAATAATTAGTGATAATGACACATGTGTTATTTAACCTATTCTTTAGGTTAAATTCGATTTTACCCCATTTAAAATAAATGTGGTATAAAGATTGCATTATTCCAGAACTAGTCTTATATGCACGCGTTGCGTGCGGAATCATGTAAAATTTTGCATAAAAATATACTCCCTCCGTTTTTTTTTTGTCCTACTTTTCGTTTTTGTCCGTTTCTTTTTGTTTGTCCTACTTTTTCATCTTTCCTTATATGGCAAAATTATATCACTCATCTACCCCTACTTTATCATTTTTTGGTCCCACATGTATCTTAAAAGTTTCTATCACCTACTTTAACTACCACATTTGTTATAAAATAAGTGGACTCCTTACTTGTTGTCTCCACCCACATGCATATGACATCATTTTTTCTTGGCATTTGGAGCTACAGTAAATGGGACAAACAAAAAGAAACTGAGGGAGTAACATTTAATTTATTTAGGGTGTTTGATATTTCTTTATTCAAAATTTAAAAATGTAAAAATAGTTAGTTATGGAGAGTTATAGAGAGAGTTGTTCAAGTCATTTAGGAATTAAAAAAAAAGAAGATAAATGTTGATTTTTGGTGTCCCCCTCCTCTTCACTTATAGAATAGAGATAATTGAAAGATTGCATTATTACTTGCGAATCGTCAAAAGGTTTCATTATTCTAAGCAATTTTTTCTTTTTAAAATACATTTGCTATCATGAGACCTTTTTAAAATACATTGCTATCATGAGTTTCTATAACACTACAATATAAATTTTGTTTACACTTAGGGTAAGTTTATCCATAAGACTCCCTCCTATGATCACTTTTCACTAACTTTATCTACTCTGTAATATTTCAGACTCACAAAAGACTCATTCCAGTTTTGATCTTTATCCCTCAGACTGCCTTTCAGACTCTTCAACAAAATTTGATTATATTATATTGACACGTGACAACGCACTATTAGCTCTATTTCATAAATTTTGTTTCAGACTTGCGGAGTCGTTTTGTATTTTCTTCCCACTAATCAAGACAAATGATTTTCATTGGTCTCGGTCAGTCTCTAAAGTCTGATACGAGATATTTAAATCATAGTCACCATAGGTAAAAAGAATCAGGTAGCTTTAAACATTCCATTTAAGTATACGAGTACGCTAATCGTCGTGTGAGTGTTCTGCATCCATACGCTCAATAACCCGCCTTGCTTCCTCCTCGTTGGCAGGAAAGACACTTCGTATTTTCAGCCCATTTTTTGTGGCTTCTGGACAGATAGTGAAGGTAAAGTAGAATTTATTTGAAACCTGTTAAAATTTAAAGAAATATGTATTAAAAAAAACTTGTTCCCAAATACCGGGCTGCCCATAGTTAAATTAATGCGCTGCACAGAAATCCACATGGTTATGAATTTATGATAATGTTGGTACATGCCAGATGACACCCTTGATCATTGAAGATCAGGATAACTGAAACTGAAAAAACTGACCTCACTGGTTCTGAGCTCAGGACGTGTAACATGAGCAACGACTTCTACATTGATAAGTGGCCGAGCTGGGTTCTGAAGCTCGGTATACAGTATGCAGGACTTCATGCAAAGAAAATTACCAACATCCACCTAAACACAAAATGCCATTATGTAATTTGACGATATATTTCATAAACAAAGATATTGACTACTTGACTGTATAGGTAACAAAATATAATTGGTGCATTCAGATGTCTGATATCCATCTTGGAATTCAAGCGTTCCAAGTGTATGTATGTATTAACCCGTCCGAAAAAACTAATAAAAGGGTGGATGAATTACCCAAGTCATCAAGCATGCCTCAGAAACACTGCTGAATATGTAGGGAAATGTTGAAGATAGGTCAGTGAGTTTTTCTGTGTTGGGGCAAAACGAAAGAGTGGATTGATAGATTCTGATCCAAAATCTCGTATTACAGGAACATTGCTGACATGGTGTTATATCAACCGATAAAAAGTCTCTTCATAGTTCCTCTTATATTTCCTCTGTTTTCTATACTACCTCCGTTTTTTAATACTTGCAACATCTAGAGATGGCATATGAACCGATAAGGAGAGAAAGTGAAATATGTCCCATGTGATTAATTATAAACTAAGCCTGTGTTTGTATGAAATCTTACCGCCAAAGAGAAATGCTCCAAGTATTGTAAAACATTCCAAAAAGGAAGATGTTGCAAGTACTAAGGAAATGTGGTAGACTGGTAGTAGATGATACATAGAGAAAGGGCACACAATGACACAATGTAAATATGTGATAACGGTAGAGAAAGAGAGAAGGGGACCACAAGGAAGATGGTGAGGCCCCTTTAAACCCAAAACACGGTCCCCCACCACATACTACATTAAGTAAAGGTAGACTTGTAGTTTTAAGCGTGAAAATGTGTCCAAAATAGTATGCAACAAGTATAATGACATTTCCAATTTAAAAAAACATAACATCTAATTTAGAAACGGAGAAAGTGAAGAAATTCCCCCCCTATGATTTAGAGACTGCTTAAACTTAGAAGCTTGTGAGATGCTAACTCAACTGATTTGCGGTAGGAAAAAGTAGAAAAATATCCCAATTTAGATTACGATGTAAAAAAGTTCGGATCATTGCAAGTTAAATAAACCTCAGTAACTAAAAGTGCGAAATTCAAAAGACAACACAACGCAAGAATTGTACATTCCAAAGAGGTTGGTCAATCTGATTAAAGAAAGCTATCCTACTTATGGAGAATAAGCAGCAGCTGCATCTGTGCATTACAGTTTCATGCAGTCAACCACATAGGTCAAAGGAGATAATATCTTTGCGTAGGCTATGTACAAACATGCAGCAAGGATTTTCAAATGAAAGCTAATGCAGGTGACTTTTGCACTAGAAGGAAGTTTCAGAAAGTTGTCATCAAGATCTTGCTGAGCTTTCTGACCCTAAACCCTCAAGTTCACTCACAATTCTATGAAAGCATATAAAATTGGATTGATCTCCCTGAAATATCCTCATATTAGACCAGGCAGATGTTCTAATTATGAACACATTATTCAATAAAAAATGTCTCCAGAAACTTGTAGTAGAACCCAAAATCATTCTTTAAACTTCTGATATCACCTCCAAACTCTAACCTCTATGTAAGAGTTTCACTTTTAGCCACTCTGCTAATTGTAGAATACAGTTTCCTTCCAGTTGGACAAATAACCAAAAAGGTTTCCCCGGTCCGTCCATTTCATTTCTGATTAATGATTGACGAGAGCAATTATCAAATTATCACACCTTTACTCCAATAAACACTATCAGTCAACCAATCAAAATATCAAATAAACAGAATAGTGCATAATGAAGGCTATACTTACAGGTTTCACAAAGTCAACATGATCAACTTCTACAAAACGAGGTGAAGCTCCAGCAAAGGTATAAGCCGTTGAGAAGGCCAGTTCAAATGCTTTGCGCATTAGAAACCCCCCAAAGATACGACCATGAATGTTCCGTTGCTGCGGCTGACAAATTATGGAGCTCTGCAGGCAAGTATCCCTTATAAGTATGCCGTCTCTATCAGCCAAAGCTGGCAAGTCAACAAATACCCGCCCTTCAGCCAACAGCTCATTGATCCTGTTTATATCTTGGCTGTCAATTTTAGTTTTCTGTTCCGCTCTCTTTACTTTCCGCATCTTGTTCCTTGCTTCTGCTTGTTCCCATAGCAATTTTTCTTGTTCTGTTTCTGGGGAAATTTGATTTATGGGAGCTGATTGTCCAGTCTCAGCATCCCGTGCAACAAATGTGAAGTTTGCTACAAGAGCCAGAGGATCTGACTCTTGAGAAGCATCTGCAAAATAAGCAGCTGTTATTGGGGAAAGAGAAAGAGAGGGATAACAGATGATTCAGACAGCACAATTGAATATAAGCAGCAATGAATCAGGCATAAGGGTGGTTAATTGTCAATAGATCCACGGTCAATAATTTCTACTACCCAGTTACAAAATTTGAGGACTACAACTAAACTGTTTTCATTAATGATTTGTCAAAAGCAGTTTTTTTTTATTTTGTCCATCAGTGCATCTTGTCCCATACCTTGCGTTCCCAAATATTACTCTTTGCTACAATATTCTAAAGAAAATTTCTGGTGATTGATTCTTCTATACTATAGTAGTACAAAATTATATGTTAAAGAACCTCTATTAGTTCAAAATATCTTCATAATCGCATAACACATAAGTTTATCTGGACAAACAAAATGCTACCTAGTGAGGGTTGCAAAACTTCAAGCTGCATCTCCATGGATGACCGTCCAACCCATGTCACAGCACCTACTAATGTCAGATCGGCATCCACCTGAATTGGCTTTTTGAGAAGAATCTTATCTACAGAAGCGGTCACTAATATTATGGGTCTTGTCATGCCAATAGAGTTGGAACAGTGCTGGACAACAGCAAACAGATAAGCGGTGTTACTGATAACTAGCCATGAGCATATATAATCTTACCCAGAATTAATCTTTCATGATATACCTTTTACATCATGCATGCTTCACATTCATTAATCTGTCAAAAAGTCACCTACTATGACATTTCATAGTAAAAAAGAACCAGTAAATTCTTAGTCTAAATGATGATTAACAGTTTAGACAAATTAAGAAGCTAACAGAGTCCAGTCTATCTAGCAAAGGCCCAGTGCAAGCAGTAATCATAATGAGGCTAAGTTGCTTTGATAAAAGAAACCAATTCCTACTCGACTCAAACAATATCAACCAGTAATAGCTAATAACAACTGTATTGCATTGAGACATACATTCTATATGTAGTGATAGATGAGGTAAAATAAGACATGTTGGATAGAAGACAAATAATGTAGCACATATTTAGTTGATACTTTAGTGCTAATCATGCAATGATCAATTTGACTAAAAATCCGAATATATCTAGGTTAACATGGAATCTTAATATAGAATGAATGATTCAGCTTGCAAATTTACGTGTTAATAGAAACATTATAATGGATCAGTATTTTCTTTGTTTAATCCTAGTTGTGGGAACTTATTTTGGAACATTAGCAGTTATGACTGCTTAGAATACTTAAAAAGTTAGAGGCGTGTTGTTCCTTTGTACTCGATGAACTTGAATTCTTGGCAAAAAACTGTATATTTTTTGCATTTCCGTGTTGGGGGTGAGTAGGGTCTTGAGGAGATGAAAAGCGATCGGGTGTTTTCTCACTGTAACTCTGTTGATAGATTTTCATCCATAAATGCTAGATGCAACCCTAAGGGCAATGGATAAGAAGCGCAAAGTTAAAAAGTCTATTAACATTTAATGCGCGTAATTTTCTTTCAAATTCCAAACTTAATATGATTTTGGCAAATTTACACATAGTCTCCCTATGATAGCCCTCAGAGCTATGGTTAAGAATTTCATATTGTTAGTTACCTCTTACTACCGACGCGATGATAAACAAGACTTTAACATCCGTGCATACCCTAAGAAGACAAAAAATATAAAACGAATTGGAGTAATTCATATAATCTGAGGTCATGTATCTGCAAAAAAAAGGGGGGAGAAACAAAAAGAATACCACTAGCTGACAAGCATAAATGGAGCAGCATGCTAATGCTCTCATAAGCTATTCACTGCCAATTTTTGCATTAAACACACTAGATCATTTGTTTTGTTCCACCTCCATCCTTGATTTAAAGCAAAGAATTAACAACCAAAGTACCTATTTCGACTGAGTCTCTAATTTTGCAAATTTCCACACATTAACAGGATAAGCAAATTGACTCTAGTTAGCAGAATTCAATCTACATTATACTACCAATACTTAGACCAATGAGCATGATCACTATTACCTAATTCGCTAATCTCCCTATGAATTGTGAATTGAGACAAGCAAATTACGGTCGATTTTAAGCGAATTGCAAAATGAATATCGAATTAGGTAACACTGAGCATGATCAATGAATTAAGACTGCAAAATCAAAGCAATTCCCAACAACAGAAATTACAAAACAGAAAAAACCCAGTTCACAAAATGCATCAAAAACATAAAACCAAGAAAAAAGATTATACCTTGTAAGAAATAGTACCAGCAAGAGCATCAAGATCTTCAACTAATTTGCCAATTCTAATCCTATTCCAAGGATTTCTATACTGTTCTCTCAACACATAATCTGATGAAAACTTATACTCAACACTAGTTCTACTCTCTGATGGGGTTTTTGAAACCAAACCCTCATCTTGTGAAACTCTCTTATTTTCAAAATAATTGCATCTTGCTTCCCACAATGCGTTTGTAACCGGGGAATGGTACACCCCCGGCCATAAACTCACTGGTTTTCGAATCGAAGAGCTAGCATCAATTGGATCAGATGCATCCCTGAATGAATTTTTGTCATGGGTCTCGGATTTTGTAGTTGAAAATGGTCTAATTTGATCATTTGAAGTGGGTTTTGATTGGTTTGATGAATGGTAAAGGTGATTATTGGTGGGTTGTGAAAGAATGACAGAAGTGAGGGATTGATATGATAGTTTGTGTTGGATTTTTGATGCGATGGGAAGGAAAAGGATGTAGGAGGATTTGAAGAGGCGATTCATTGGTGGAAGAAGGGGATTGAGACAAGACACACGAGCATAAGTTCCATCCCAGATCTTTGGAATTCATGGATGATCAATTTATAGATTTCCGTTTTTCTTGGTTTTCTTATTGGTAAGTTCGTAACCAAATTTTGTTTTGTATTAGAGGGTCTATTCCTAAATATATTGATAGATTTTAGTATGAATTTTGAAATTAAAACTTTACAGTTTTAACATTTTATACTTTGTACCTCAAAAAAATATATAAAATTTTTAATTAAAACCTTAATCTTTATTGTTTTACCGTTAGGGATGACAAAATGGATGGAGGGGTACCCACCACCCATGACGGGTACAAGTCTCATACCTACGCCTGCCTGCCCACATGAGTATGTCCCCAAAACCAACATCATCCCCACTACCCAACTAGGTATACGTGTCCCTAAAACCATCCTCATCCCCAGTACCCAATTAGGTATACCCACCCGCTCATACCCACCTATACCGCCTATCCAATATCTTTCTTTTAACTAAACCGTGAAAAAATACTTCTTACTACTTGGTTGAAGTGGCAAATTCTCCATTGATGCCCTTTAATGAGCCCCTTGACCCATAGACTAGCTTGTGTTAATAGATTTTTGGACTAATAATGGAATAAGTTTCTTTAAAAGTTGTCTGGTGGGTATCGGGTGGAGGGATGCTGCGCAGGTGGATATGAGGTGGTGAGGGTGGATATAAAGCGGGTAAGCCCTCATACACACTACCTATCCACTACTCATGACGAGTATGACTATCTACACCGATACCCACTCACCATCCACCAATTTTATACCCATCCACGCTCCAACTGGAGTGAGTGTGGTGCGAAATCAACCAAATTTTACTCGTTTGTTATTCTTACATGCTATATTTCTAAGGACATGGATGTTGTCTATCCTAAGAACTGCTCATAAAATTGAACTTTTAGTTTTGCTTATTTTAACAAGTGAAACTATATGGTCTGACTAGACTTGACCCATAGTATATGGCAAAGAATCGATTTTTAAGGACTTGGTTACTATTTTTGCCTCTCAATTAATGTTTTTACCTTTCAGTTCATAATTACCAATAATGGGTTTCAGATAATGATTATGTCTTTTTAGTTAATAAGTTAAGTCCTTCGGGGATGAATTTTGGCTTTCAATTATTGATTTTTTCCTTTCACTTAGTGATTAATATTAGTAAGTTTCGAATAATAATTTTTCCCTTTTACTTAATGGTTTCAACCTTCACTTAATGCTTTTTTTGTTTCTCAGCTAATTATTTTTTCCTTTAGTTATTCACTTTTGCCTTCTAGTTAATGACTTACATGTCTCATTTTTCTTTTCAGGTAACGGTTTTTTAGTTTCAGTTAGCAGTCTAACCATATTTAATGGTGAGACAATTTTCTCTCTTAAAAATGTGTCCCTATCAAGACAATTTTGTTAAATAAACCATTGCTCTTACTCTTTCTTTCTCTAATGTTAAGTATGCCACCTCAACCACCTAACCACCACAACAACACCCCACTACCACCATCCAATCACCCAGCTCACCACCTATACCCAAAACAACAATTTATAAGGTACATCCTGAATATATAGAGTCATGTACTTCCAAGACACAACTTTATTATGTTATATATTCTTTAGGGAAATTTCCAATGGTGCACTCCTAGATTTGGCTTCTCTTACTGATACACTTTCATCGTTTTGTCTTCTTAATGGTACACTTGTAGTTTGAAATCTTCCCTATTGTGAACATCCTGTTAAATATAAGGTTAGTTTATGGTTAATTAGGGTTAGAAATTACCTCGTTTTGCGTGCTATGACTTTTTGATGGTGAAAATGACGTTTTTTGAAAAACAGACACCATCGTGGACCCTTTATGGGTCGGGTTTTCAGGCATGTACTTCGAGGGGGCTCTGTATTCCAAGATGTATACTATAAGCAGTATTTACGAATCACCTACCCTACATATCCACCCTACTTCACCAACCACCAAGACAACCCAACATCACCAACTTACACGAGAATACTTAATTCTACCCCTATCATCGAAACCACCTTTAGTTAGTCACTCGTCCTCGCAACCGAAAATGATCCTCACCACCTACCTAAAAGGCTAAAACCATGCGCTGCCCAACTAAAGTGTCGACCCATCCTAAGGGAAGAGAGAATGGGTGTGGAGAAGGGAGGAGGGGGTTACAACAAGGAGAAAGTGGAAGAGGAAGAAGGAATAGGGTGGTGTAAAGGGTGAAGGGGAATAGAGAAATCAATACAGGAGTTATAAGGTCTATTACAATCTAAAACATATTACAAACACGAGATCCACATCTTATCTTAGGAACTTATTTTTGTGCCAACTTACGCTATATCCTATGGTTTACACCATATTCATTTGTGCTAAACTTTTGATCTTCGTATGCACCATTTATGTACTTCTATATATTATGTAAAAGTCATATTACAATAATGATTCTAACCACGAAAGACCCTTGGGTCCAATGGTATAACTTCCTTTCTCTCACATGGGAGACCAAGGTTCAAATCTTGGTGGAAGCAAATTTTCAATATTGTTGGAGAGGGAGTTGGGGTGTATGGCTTGTAATGGGCCTCTGGGCGGGGTCCCTGTGCGAGGACAGCCAAGAGAATTATTCTTCTTACCATAATATAATCTCATACTTATAAATGAGATTATATTTTTGAAATAACGATTCTAACCTCCTTATGAATCCTTACTCTTTAAAACTCCTTTTGAGACAGTTGATCAATAGTTGATTAAGAATCTAGGTTTGTAGTGAATGTTTAGCCAAGTAATAAGCTAGCATATTCTTTCCTCGTTTATTGTATTCATGATTATGAACACAAGTGAGCATGAGATTATCAAAATAGCATAAGTATCCAAAAAAAAGTTTCCTCCCTTGCAGTAAATATGCATACCTCACTTCTCCTTTGCAAAATAGCATCAAATCATTTGCAAAACATATGATGGAGCTTGAGTGAAGCATAGCGATGAGAGGAATTTAAACTCTCCAAATCTCCAACATAGATGAGGATCGTGGTGAGGTCATCCATGCATAACACAAATATAAGAGGGGACATTAGATCCCCTGCCTCAACCCCCTTTTTTTGCAGAGAATATCTCTTTTACACACCACTCTTGCTTCCTCCGTGCCTAAGCACCTGCTCCTCCATTTATGCTTGACTAGATCCATAGGTTCTAGATGGTCAAAGACTAAGAATCACTAATGGATACATTAGCAAAGAAAAGACTTCTTATAGGTCGATCCCGCTGTACAACTTATCAACTAATTAATTGGAATATGTACGAATAAATCATGTTGGTCATCTTGGATTTCATATAAAGAGTTTTTCGATCAAGGGAAGACTGAACGATGCACTTTCCCAGCTGCATTCGCTCAATTCTCGAACGCTGAAACAAATAGATCATCTCATTGGATTGAACGATTGCGGTTGCTTTATTTCTGCCCCTGCCGCTTCCCCAGTCTAATCGGAGCGGACGCTGGTTTTCCCGAACTCAAAGTGAAAGCCCCCGGGATTATTGAACGTAAATTTGTGCACGAGCCTATGCAAACCTGGTTAAAGGCGGCGACCAAATTGTGCTTTTGCTCATCCAGAACTTATATGTATTGCGGGGTTAAACAACCCTAATGTGTCGTTTTCACATACCATATCATATAGACGCAATAGATAAGTTATTTTGATTCAGTTTAAAATTACAATAAAAAATCGCAAATAGGCTCTTTTCATCTTGTACTTAACCACTGACTTATTTTTTCTAAGTCAATATCCAGCTTTAGATACAAAAAATACAATCTTAAATTATTCGATTCCTTCCCATAACTTGAGCTTGAAGAAGAAAGATGTTCTATATTAGTGACTTAGCAAATATTAACTTAGTTGGCGTCCCTTTACTTAGGTATTCGAGCAACATTATCCATCAATAAATCCTAAATTTGAGGTCTTTTATAAAATGATCGAATTTTTTGGTTCTCCCTTAATTTGGCAATAGTTTTATAAAAAGAACAAATACAAAATATCTAGCATAAACAATATTCATTAATAGTGGCAATTGGAGATTAAAATTACCAGTTCACATTCCAAAAATCGCTTTAACACTAACAAAGCATTAACATCCAACCATTACACGAAAAACCATACAACTCAGGCAATTCAATATAATAGAAAAATTAATTCACATATACACTTATAAAATAACAATTGAAAAAGACATTCCATGATTAGAATTTACACTAAACAATCAAAACCATATTTATATTGATCTCGTTAATTGTGAAACCGGTAACCGAATAATAAAACAACTTTTTTCTAGTTTGTACATTTGCGATCATCATAATGTAAATCAGTAAATGATACAGTGAAATTTATATTTCAAAGAAGGTAAAATAAAAATCAATAGTATGTAAAAAATTTAATATTTTTTTGTGGTAAGAAAAAGTGATTCGGACCCCGCTCGTGTTCTAATGGGCCAGACACTTGAGAGTATGGGGGAAGGGTAAGGAAATCCCTCTCAAAGTTATAAGAACATGTAGATTCTAAATGGCGAAAAATCATAAACAACTTTATGAACATTTAGAACTAATTAAAGGATCGATATTTATATTAAACAAGTATTAAATCAATAGTATAGATGACCTACCAAAAGGTGTTAGTCAAATAGAACACACGTAGTTTCTATTGATATGGAGGCTCTGTCTCTTTAAAGATCTAAACCATCTACTGAAAGTCCACATAGTGACAAACTAGATGGAATGCTAGTTCGTGAAGATAACACACTTCTCACTTTATTTGTGTTTGAGAAGAATAAAATAAGAACAATTCTCTTTTTTTGTTCTTTCTCTCCCCTTGGCCGATTTTCTAAGAGTGAGAGAGTAAGTAAATCTTCTCTCCTCTTCACTCTAAATAGGCGGCTTAGGTTAACGATTAGGGTTAGTTATTTTCTCTTCATTTTTCCTTTAATAAAAGATATATATTGAGTATCTAATATACTTAATAATCTTTAGAAAAAGATTAAGGGCCTGTTCTGTTCAGCTTATTTTCAGTTCAGTTCAGTTCAGTTCAGTTCAGCTCTAATAAGTTCAGTTCAGTTCAGCTCCAATAAGTTCAGTTCAGCTCCATTTATTATTTAACCATTTTGTTTAATATATTATTATTGGTCTAATTTATTTTACTTACTATTATTGTTATTATATTATTATTGTTATTATTATTATTATTATTATTATTATTATTATTATTATTATGATTATTATTGTTATTATTATTATTATTATTATTATTATTATTATTATTATTATTATTTATATATATTATTTTTGTTATTATATCTTTACTCATTATTATTACTATATTATTATGGTTGAACAAGGTTTGGATTGGTGCGCGGTTCAACTAAAATTCATGTCAATACGAGTATTCTAATTTGTAATTGTTGTTTTATTTTGCCGACTAAATATTCACCATTACATTATACAAGTAAGCTACAAAAAAACTAGAAGATATGAAAAAATTACAAAGTTGCTAATAATACTACAGTACTATTTATGGTACAATGTTGTCGTTACGTTGTATATTAAAGATACTTTGGCGGTTTGTGGTGGGGTTTGGTGTATCTCTATCATAGACCAACCCACCACAAATCGTGGTTTGGTTAAAGACACATCAACCCATGTTTTAAGCTAATTATTATTATTATGGTAATATTAATTTATTTCTTAGACATTATTGTTATTATATCATCATCATCAAGTATTAATATATTAATACTAATAGTAGTAATTACTCATTATTAATTATTATTATTATCAGTAATAATTATTTTTAAAATTAATTTATCATTACTATTATTATTTATTTATTTATAACTATCATTTAATAAAATTAAAAATATTATTATCATTATTCATTTGATATTATTCTAAATTATTAGTTTAACTATTAGTACTTAGAATTATTATTACTTATTATTTAATATTCATAATAATTATTATTTAATTATTATCTATATATTTATTACAATTAAATTCAACAATTCAGTTCAGTTCAGCTCCAATAAGTTCAGTTCAGTTCCAATAAGTTCAGTTCAGTTCAGTTCAGCTCGAATAAATTCAGTTCAGCTCTAATAAGTTCAGTTCAATTCAGCTCCAATAAGTTCAATTCAGTTCAGTTCAGTTCAGTTCAGCTAAAATTAGCCGAAGAGAACATACCCTAAGTGATAATTATCCCCTAATTATCACCCTAAACTGATTACTTTCTCACAAATAAGTTGAATACTGTTAGGACATTTCCAACAAAAGTGCCCCTTGTGGGGATTGAACTACCACTATAAGATCAAGTATTACTTGGTATGTGAAAAATTAAATGTACTCGTATATATGAGTGGAATCTTACCATATATGGAAAATCTAGTGAGAAAAAAACTAATGGGTATTTGTATTATTTAGGCCCTGTTCCCATCAATTGAATTATACGAGATTATTATACATATACGAGATTATTATACATCAGGATGTATCATATACATAGTACACCCAAGTCTATTTGAGCACTTTCGGCGTACCATATGCTCACAGTAGACTTAGGTGTATAATAAAAATGGTAGAGTTATATACTAAACTGAACATATTTTACTGAAATAAATTGATTGCACTGATACAAAATTATTTATATTAAATTAAACTTATATTTACTGAAATAAAATTATTTGTATTGAACCGAATTTATTTCTACAAAACTGAACTTATTAATACCCCTTAGAAAAAAATGAACTTATTAATAAAGAATTTAACTTATTTTTAGTGAAATTTTTACAAACTTGAAGTTGAAAGTGATTGCCAGAACTGAGGGTGGGAAGAAGAGAGAATTATTTGAAAACCAAAGAAATCCAACCAAGAATTCAATCAAAAGGAAATGGAAATTGAAACGGAGAAGCAAGAAAAGGAAAGGCTGCAACTGCAAGGTGGAGGAGAGAAAGAGGAGGAGGAGGAGGAGGTGGAGGCAACAACAGGCACCAAATGTTACCCAGAAGTGGCGGAGGAAGCAGATGAAGAAGTATACCATCAACTTTTGCAAAGTTCCGAGCTTTTCATGCAAAAGCTCAGGGATTTCCACTCTTCCTTCCATACCCAATTCATGTTTGTTCTCTTCTTACTCTATATTGTGTTTTCGGAATTCATTTCTTGACTCTCTACTTTATGTTCTTGATTCTGCACAATTTTGCTCTTCATATTTTAGTTTTGCCCACTTGCTGTGTTTTTTGTTCTTCCCCTCCATTCCCTCAATTGGGTTTCCTCCATTTTTGTGAAAAATTCCCTCTTTTCTTTAATAATTACGGTTTAATCTTTACAGTTTGTTTGGTAGTTTGGGTGGGAAGGAAATTGAATGGGAAAGAAGGGAAGAGAAAGAAAAAAAGAAGGAACTGAAACCCATTATGTGTTTGATTAGTTAATTCAAAAATGAATTGTAAGAAATTGCAGAGAATCTATATTATTTGCTTAATTTAAGTCTGATTCAGTGTTACCTCATTCGCTATCTAATTTGCCTTTTGAATTCCTAATTCGCACAAAATGAGCCAAAAGTAGCTCAAGAGTGATCACAATTCGTTTGTCTTAATCCACATATGGTGGCGAGATTAGCGAATGAGGTACAATCCGACTTGCGTGGACACGGTTCACATTAAGAATAGTGTGCACCAGGCGAGGCACGTGACCCCCACGCGACAAACACTATTACTTCAAAGTTGTCCATATTACAAATCCATACACTAAATCAGAAATAGATATACTATATCACACACAAACACACTATATCATACTTCCCCAGTTCTAAATGTGACACTTTCCAAATGAGGAAGTTTGGAATTAATTGTGACACTTTTTTTTTTTGAGCAAATCTTTCTTTCTATCTCTCTCCTATCACATGGGTCCCCTTATTTATTTCTGTCTATCTCTTTCCTCTCCAAAAACTGTCTAGGAGTCCGTGAAATTAGAAGTACCAAGGAAGTATGTAAAAAATATAACGTACGAAAATGCAGTATACTACATACACTATATTACACATAAAGACACTATATCACACAGAAAAGACATCAAAATGGACTATAGTACAAGAATATACTATATTAAAAATTCATATACTATATCACACAGTAACACGCTAGCATATATAGAAAATATTACGTAGCTGAATGAGTGAGTGAGTGAAAGTTGTAATCATTACATAGAGTGAGTGAGTGAGTGGAAGTTGTAATCATTAAGTAGAGTGAGTGAGTGAAAATATTACGTAGAGTGAAGGAAATTGAATAAGAAAGAAGGGAAGAGAAAGAAAAAAAAGAAGGAATTGAAACCCATTATGTGTTCGATTAGTTAATTCAAAAATGAATTGGAAGAAATTGAAGTGAATCTATGTTGTTTGTTTAATTTCAGTCGATTCAGTGCTACCTAATTCGCCTTTTGAATTTGTAATTTGCCTTTTGAATTTGTAATTTGCCCTAAATGAGCCAAAAATAGCTCAAGAGTGATCATAATTCGCTTGTCTTAATCCACAATTGGCGAGGAGATTAGCGAATGAGGTAACACTCGTCTAATTCCTCCGAATTGGAGGGAAAGAAAAGTAATTGCCACACAGAAATTCTTATTGTCTCTTGCTTTCCTTTTCCATTTCATTCCTACTACATGTTGTGAAGTTACTAATATTCTTACCGATTTGATTAAATTCCGTCTTATTAGCAAGCTATTACTAATTTTGTAGTTGTATTGAATGATTTGTTTTGATGAGTTGATGAATGGATGGGGTTTTCCACCCTTCTTTTTGATCAATTTCCAGTTCCCCTTCTATTGGAGGAGCAACCCTAGATTTGCATCGTTTATTTGTGGAGGTCACTTCTCGTGGTGGTCTCAATAAAGTAAGTAAATTTTTACTTTTATATTCACTTGCTTAGCATAGAATTTTGGTACATGCAACTGCATGAAAACTTCATCTTTTCCATCTTGTTTACATAGAAGAATCGTTCTACTTCATATAAATGTGTGAGGAAGTTCATTCATTGATTTGAATCAATTGCTTTTCTATCAAGCTGTATTACATATACGTTCTTTTGATGGAGCGAGGTAAGAGAGAGTGACTGTGGAGCAAGAATTGAACCCATAGACCATAGTACAGTGGATAATGATTATATTTAAATATTTACACTTCCTAAAATGCAGACAAGAAATTTATTTTGGAAGCAATCCCATGCCCGATACTTAAGTGCAGGGTGCTAGCAAAATAGTAGTATTTTCTTTGGACATGATGTTGGTATTTCTTCACATGATCTTTGTATGCTCTGGTGCTCTTGTACAAGTTATTATGCAATGCCAGTTGAAGTTACTAGTGTTTGAATTTGGTTGTTAGAATAGGTACCATAAAAATCAATGTGTACTGTTGACCTGATGCTGCATGATAGAGTTCACTTTTTAGTTTAAAAGGAACTCATTTTCTACTTACATATTATCTCTTATTACAAAAAATTTGGTACTGTAGCAGTATATCGGGCTGTTTTAGAAAATTTACAATTATTGTTGCTTTAGACATGAGCCCTGGTTTATACTGTTATTGGAATTGCATGCTGGACATGCTGCTCGCTCCATTGCTATTGCTATTCATTAATTGAACAATGTAAGATTTTGCTGCTGCATGCACTGATTTATATGTGGCAGTCTTGGATTTTAGGCTTGTCTTTGTTCCCACAATGTTAAGTTTTGCCTGCAGCCTATATACAATTTCAAAGCATCATTTGTATTGATACGCCTCTAGATTTAGAGGAACTAAAGCAATATAAGTAAGTTATCTTGAGTTTGATAAGAGTGCCTTAAATGAGCAGCTTATGATGTGTTAATTGAGATCTCATTGTTGTTTTTAGCGTGGCTATATCATTGTCCGAATTAGTCCTTCTTTTGAAGCCCGCACTTTTTGTTGTATGAACAAATTATTATCATATAAGTATAGAAGTGTCTGTCTCAATTGATGCTTTATTATATTTTATTGTCTCAGATGCTTCAAAGACCTTACATATTGGAATTATGTATCCTCTATATGAAGCATTTAACTTTTCTTCTTTACTTTCTCTCACCTTTTCATTACTTGTATTCTTTTTAACTTTTAAAATTATATTCCTTGTAAACGGATCTCCTTATTTTTCTCACGTGGTAAATGATACCCTGATTTGTGATTTACCATGTAGTACGCGCCCTTTTTTTCATTTGGTTTTTTTGTTCTTTGTTCAGTTTATTGTTGTTTGTTTTGTTTTGCAACATTTCGGAGGAATAAGTATTCTTTGGTTGTGAGGCTGTGGTTAGATTTTCAACGTAAAAGTGAAGTTCAATATTTAGATATTCGATAGACGGAAGGTAGAACAGGAAAAGGATCTCAATGCTCTATCTTGGTTTTGTAATTCGGCACTATCCTGTGTTCGACCATGATTGTGGTTTTGTTATGGCACGCTGGTTCACTAGTTATGCAATAATGTCTGTTTAATTAGTCCTTGGGATCAATTTCATTGAACCATTGTGCATGCATAAAGGACATAATCATATAGATACATGTTAGGCATGTGATTGCTTAAAAGTATCTTGATCCGAGAATTGTTTACTTGGTTTATGGTGGAACTAGGGTGGGGCTGCTTGGAGAATATGGAGTGCAATGTGGATATAAGTTGGGATGTTTTGAGTTTAATAATTACATGTTACGCCACTTGTCTTTTTGGCTGCATACTTGCTTGCTATCACTAGTTATGGAGTAAGAACCTTCTACATTAGTGCTACACATTTCTTATAGAGCCTTTCGATAGATACATGCATGCTCTGCTACAAAATAAACAAGTTGTATTGTGTTATAGTAATTTAATTTCAGTTTTTCTATCAAAATTCAAAACAATTAGATACAGTAAGGAAGGGCCTGTTTCTCCTTTCCCTAAGTCCTGGAGAATACTTTTACTCTCACATTTCACATTTCACCTCAGTTGTGGACAATACTTTTACTCTCACGTTTCACTATTCAGTTCAGCTAGCGGACAATACTTTTATTATCACATTTCACCAATTCTGTCAGTTCAGTTCGGTTTTTTTCACCTCACCTCAGTTGTGTTCAGCCTTAGAGAACAGGCCTTAAGTATGCTTTAGGTCTTTCGAATTGAAACTTCAAATTTGATACCTGCTTCCATAACTCGATCTTAATATCTTTTGTTCTGATAACATCTATTGGAACCAAATGAACAGTAAACTGTCATCCTAAGAAAGTACTTCTATCACTATTCCGAAGGATAAAATTGTGATTTATGCAATGGGGTCAAAAATTTCGCTTTGTTGACTAAGATGCATTGTCTGCAGTTTGTATAGCCTTATTTGTACTAATGGACCTTTGGTTCGAGCCATTTACGATGACAAAATGAAAAAATAAAGAGCCATTTAAAGGAGGTGTTTTGGGTTTTTTTTTTTTTTTTTGTATGATTTGAGATCCCATTTGTGTGGAAAGTGTACGATTCGTTTATTCTATATTCATGTGTATTTGGATTCGTTCTCTTCCTCTTCTTGGGCCAGAATTTTTTGTCAGCCTAATGGAAACAACTTCTACTGTTCTTCTAGCTTTCTGTAAGGCAGTGTACATAAGCAAGTGGACCTGTCTGTTTTGTATTATTTAATTTACGGAGTCATTGATATCAACATAATCTCTTTCTCCCTGTTAAGTGGTTATCTGTGGATCTTCCTATAAATTCCGATTCTTGTAGAATTTTGGGTTTGGTGCTTGTCCTTTCCTTCAAGTGATTGGCTCTTACATAACTTCTTGGGGGTTTCGCGTATTAATTCTTTCTCTAATATATATGTCCTTGTGATTGTCGAAAGTTGAATATAAACCAACAAGTGGTAGAAAGATACACTTCGAAGATTTTCACGCTCTGTTAGGAGTCTTCATTATAATTGAAGACTCATCAATTCGAGTAGATTAATTCTGACTTACTGCGGTGAAGGGTATAGCTAACTCTTGCAGTTTATTGATCTAGGTTTTACATCATATGGCTGTGCATAGCTATACTAGATGTACCACTCTTGTGTGTTCGACTATCTGGTGTTTGTTGCCGTTTTATCCATGTACTGGGTGTTTAAAAGATAGCTTCTGTCTGTATCCTACAGGACAGTGGAAAGGAATTTGCAATTGGAGTTGGGAGTGAATGGGAAGAAATTTTTTTGGAACAAATTTAGGCTGAAGTATTCTGCTGGAAAACTAAGTTTGGAGTTAGCAACATTTATGGATATTCTGGAGTTAATTTGTTACTCATATCTGACCTCTGCAACCTTAATTAGTGTTAATTCTGTAGACGTGTACTCGTACTATGGTCGTGCTGATATGTATAATATTCTCTGTCTCTCTTAGGTTATTACAGACCGGAAATGGGAGGAAGTGGTTTCTGCCTTCAAATTTGAGATGACTAGTTTCAAAAGATCATTTCTCCTGCGCAAGTACTATTTGTCGTTGCTTTTTCACTTTGAGCAAGCGTATTTTTTTAAGAAGAAAGCACCAGCAGCTGCTATCACTGGTAAAATAGCTTCATCATTATGTATTTTGACTGATATAGTTTTCGAGACGAATCCCTGACCAAGCTTCATTTAATCATGCTGCCTAGATGCTGCGAATAAAATTACTGTTATTGAATCAAGCGTAGGATCTACCTCAACCTTCAATGATACATCTAACCCCGTGAGCAATTTGCCAGGTATGTAGAAGGGCATCTTACTTATTTGTAATATATTTCGTATGTACTGTTCATATCAGATGTGAACTTATACTCGTGGTTTGAGGAGAAGAAAAGTACAAATTCTTATATAGGTGGCTTCATTATTGAAATAGTACAGAGTTAGCAATGGGCTTGAATTAGAAATCATACTTCATTGAAGATGTACTTTGAGATAGTTCTGTGTGTGGGATGAATGCAACCATTTTGAAGCATTGTATCTATGTCACTAATTGAGAGTTGTGCCATGTTCTCGTGAATGTCGTGATTTAAATCAGTGTGTTTTTTTGTTTGCCTGTTGCCAGTTGCCAGTTGCCAGTTGCCACCCCCTACTTTATCATAGCAAAGTTTAATGCGCATCTATTTATCCATTATAGAATTCCCGCAGGCCACAACAACTACTGCTACTGCAGGCAAGTGAAGTAGTAGCTACTGGGTACTTGTTTTTGCACGGAAGATTGGCCCCATTTATTGCTACAGTCCTTTGCACTGCATCTTGTTCATCACATGCTTCCTTGGCATCAACGCATTGTTGTCGATCATTTTTGATTAAAAAATACTCTCCACATCATGCTTTAAATGGCTCAATTATGAATAAGGGTTGATGATCAACTGCTCTTGAATGAAGATTGAGGGGCTGATGGCTAAGATGATAATCTAGACATATTTTTACTGGAGTTTGATAATATTATTGGCTGGGTGGAAAGAGATATGAAGTGAGGTAAAGCTTTACTATAGTTCTAACTACAACATCAATAATTTAGAACCAGGAATGTTGTTAAATGAAAATTTGGATAATCTATGCTCTTGAATGGGGATTGAGGGGCTGACTACAAAGATGAGAATGAAGATCATTTTTTACTGGAGTGGATATTAATATTGTCCGGGTGAAAAAGAGAGAAAGAGATATGAAGTGAGGTAAATATTTACTACTCTACTAACTATAACATCAATAATTAATAACCAAGAGTGTTATAAACTGAAAATCTGGATGATGTAACTGAGAATAATATAAGCAAAAATGAAGAAGGAAGAAGAAGATTTGATTAGTAAACTCATGTATATATGAAGTTTTCGAGAGGGTTTATTCTCTCCCAACAAATACAAAACAAACTACAATAAACTCTTCATCACTCTCTTGCTTCATGCTTTTCTCTCTTTTGTCACTATTTCTAGACAAACTGATTCTCTTTTTTCTCTGGCTCCTCTATACTCTCCGCTTTTCTCCTCGAGTAAATCCTAATAGACGCAAAGTATGATGAAATTCCTAGCGTACTTCTCCCTCTGCCCAGTTCATTACCATATCACATGCTGTTTCAGAGCTGCCCCCATCGATTGTTTTCTCTGACTATACTCTATAGTCCTGACTACTTAATTTCTTCATCACCATCTTCCAATTGCTTGTCACCATGGGAATCTTATAGAGAGCCTTAAGTATACACATTAATGCATAAGGCAAAAGAATTGACAGTTTATCTGCTTGTCTCTGTCTTGCATATAAACTGTATATTCTCAAGGAATAATGAGAATAAGGAGATCCAAACTATTAACTTGCAATACTTGCCTTTAGCTTTATTGAAGTTCTTACTTCTTTAGCCACACAACAGTTTAGCTTACAAGAGGCTATATAAATCATAAGTGTAATGATTCATTGCTAGAAAACAAACATGGCTGGTAGAGTTTAGCATGAGCTATCACATTGATTACGTGTTTGCTATTTTTGTTGTTTGAGAGTTGTATGCACTGAGAAAATGCTGTGATTACTATTTCGTGCAGCAAGTCTCCAATTACAGCCAGGTGCGTCTTTGGTTGGAGTTATTGATGAAAAGTTGGATAATGGGTATGTCGTATCCGTAAATATGGGTTCTGATACACTGAAAGGCATCTTGTATCACTTCCCTGACAAGCCCCCACCATCCTGGACTCCAAATATCTCTATACCCCGGCGAAGGAAGCGGAAAAAATCTCAGCTTTCACTAGTGGAATATGCTACTTTAAAGTCTGTATCACAAGGACGAGAAATGTCCGTTAACAATGTTGGACATATGTGGAATCAATCAGCAGAACCTGAAAAGCAGGTATAAAAATTATAGCTTTCGTTTTCTTGTTTCATTGGTAGATGAAGTGCATGGGCTGACCCATTGCACTTTGTTTACAATTTGTTATGCTAATTGGTATGCGTTGAATGATGTCTGACAACTGGTCTATGCAATGGTAATTTAGATGCCGTACGTGTGAGAACACTTAGTAGGGTATGCTGAGAAGCCTTGCACAAAAAAACTGCTATAAGCCTTGAGATGATATCCCATTTTGGTAAGTGTTGCCCATAGCTGGAATTGATAAGTTTTGAGTGAGTCTATATTCTGAAAAAGAAATACTAGTAGTAAATAAGAATTCTACTCTTTTAACTTCCAAAAATTACTAAAAGGAAGGTTTAGTCCCCCTCTCCACCCCCACACCCACCCACCACCCACCACCCCTAAAAAACAAAGAAAAGAGAAGGATCCATTTAAGGAGCAGTTGGTCCAGTGAGCTTCATACAAACTGTAAGCAACTTCAGACAGTAGGGTAAAACGTGCACGCATAGAAATCAAAAGTTCTCCTTTCAGTTGGAGACTTGCACATGATTAATATTAATTTGGTCATGTGGCAAACTTCGAATTTCCTCTGAATTAGTTGGTATAGTCACTTAAGTAAACATTATTCTTAGTTGCCCGTTTGATAGATGGTAATAAATAATGGTAATGACTGATGGTAAGTATCATGTTAGTGTCCATGATAATACTTGTTGACACACTCTTTCTGCGCGAGCCAAATTAGACCTGATTAAAAGCAGTGTCAATTCCTCAAGGAAGTAAGGTATCACCTTCAATTCGCTAATTAATAAAGCTAAACCTAGAATTTAGAGATGAGGGCTTCAAGTAACTAATTCTAACTCTACAAAGATGCAACTAGCAATTAAGTTTTAATTAGAGGACTATTTCAACTATATGCTGAAATCAAAGATTATCTAATTAACAAGGGAAGGTGAATCCATCATCAAAAGCAATAAAACCAACACCTCAATCATGGGGATATGCAAAGGGATCGATCATGGGGGAGAAATGGAGAATCATCCAATAATTACCTTAATAACTTTCTCAAGCTAATTAAGGGTGATTAATATGCCAATATACATCCTCATGGTAAAACTAACTATCAAGTCTAATACAACTCTAGATAATCAATAACTAATCCCTTTGGTTAGAAGTTTCCAATTCGCATGGAAATCCCAGCGAACGACAAAGCTCCTAATCGTGATTACTAGGCGAGCAAACTGCTATAAAACATTAACAATTAACCTAGGGGGGTTTGGTTCGCTTTATGTATGGGTTTGGAATCAATCAAACCCATACTTCTTGTTTGGTTCATAAATATTGCATTTTTGACTTTTATCAAGTTACACCATAGATTTTCCTTTTTGACCATTACTGTTCTAGATGTATTTTAATAGACCAAAAAAGACATTAAGGCTTAAATTCAACGCTGGTGACATGATGACATCCCGCAATGTATCAGTGGACAGTGGTGGAGGAAGATAACTTTCTTGGAGGATGAAATATTAAAGGAGGAGCAAAATCGATGCTACCACAAATGAAGCATCCCTTATTCTTTTAGTTTTTCTTTTGTTTACGGAAAAAATAGAATTTGATCAATGATCATGGTCTCTTGGATGAGAGAGAGAGAGAGAGAGATGGCTTCAAGTATCGGGTTGTAGGAATCAGTCATTCCAAACCCGTAGGTTTCATATCTAAGCCTATACCTGATCCCAGATTTGAACCCCCTGCCCACTAATCATCCTCCTAAGCATTGTCTCTCATACTTAAGGTAAGCTAAGCCACATAATTTGATGACTTCATTCCCTTCCCTAACTTGTGAACTACTTAGTAGCTATGGAAAGCATCAATGTGGAAAATAATAAAAACAAGAGGGTTAGCCAATAATCAACAAATTGCAAAGCAAATGCAAACTATACTAAGTGAGCTAATTAAATAGAGAAAAATCATGTATATACGAAAGGAAATGAAAATAAGAGAAATATAAGATAAGAAGAATATTTATATACAAACTTACAATGGGATAAATCCATCATTCATTCATTCATTCATCATCTAGCAACCCTCAAAAGGGAAAGGACCAACCAAAAGCTTACTCCAACGAGCGCCTAAACTACCAATTATCTGAACCCAACATGCAACTCTTTCTCAAAAGCCAGTCCTAGATAATGAACCAATCCGATTCCCGTCTCCCAAAATTCCAAGACCTGAGCCGCGACAGGCAACCAATTCAAAAACACACCTCCAAACTAATGCTTGTCCGAACACAATAGAGGCCGGTGGGGGGTGGGGGAAATAGCGCCCACGAGAAGGAGGCCATCGGGTTCCCGACCACCGGTATAGCCGGGAGGAAACCTAAAATAGCTTATAGGAAGGGGTAGTCTAGAGTTAGGGGGCAGAGATTGAGGTCAATATAGGTTTGCTTGCACCCCCGGGTGCCTCCCAATCATATCACATCGCATTGGACCATCATGCCATTATAATCTTCTCTCATCCCTGACATTAGATTCATCATTCGATCTTCGTTGAGGGAGAGTTTGGCAAACGCACTAGGATAGAAAAGGATAAGAAATAGAGGAGGAAGATGCATGAGCGGTCGAATCCGCTTAACCCTCTTGTTGGGATGGACTCGACCTTTAGGGGCCTCATATGGCATTTGCCATACATTGCATTCTTTTTAAAAAGGGTGAAGAAAGAAATAGGAACACTCTTTCTTCAACTTATGGACTTATGTTCTTCTTTAGCCCAAGGCCTTGAATTTCAACCCAAACCCTTACTTAGAGTTTACACTACCTTTACCACTTTAGATATTATATTACCATTTTATAGTGGTATTGAGTGGGAATGGAAATTTGAAAGAAAATTACATGTTTGGGGATGATATCACATTGCATATGATTGCATTTACCATTACCGTAATTTACTACCGCCTACCAAACGGGCCACTAGTTTACATGGAATGCACGTGGCAGGTAACAGGTTTAAAGTCATGTATTTATGGTTGAATGTCTATAGTTCTAAACGTGGTCCCTTAATTTTCTCTCTTGGTTGCTGGCCAAGATTTGCTTAACCGTACATTCATTGTTTGCAGTTCTATCAAGACAAAGGAATAATGGCTAAGGAGCCTGACCATACTGATGTCGTCAACTCGGCTGTTAATCTGATATCAGGTCATGGTTAGTTGGTGTTGTGTCAACACAGAACTGTATGTAAATCTTACAGATCAGAAAGTTCAAGTAGTATACTAGCTTTAGTGATTATCTGTTTCTTAAAAGTAATATACACATGCAACAAAGCTGGTGATGGCTTGCGGTCACCTCAATGGTAATGAAGATTTTCAGGATTAGAGGTTCTGAGAGCTGAATGCATCTTCTTATGAAGGAGAGCAGTGTACAATAGTCGCTGATTTGAGTTCTTAAGTATACTTCCCTTTGAAATTTTCTGATCTCTAACCATTAGAAAAACGCATTTTGCTTTCGTGTTAATAACTTTTTAATGTTTGGCTTTGCTATAACATAGCTTCTACACCTTATAAATCCTATGCAGAACATTGCGCAGGCTTTAAACAGAGTGTTGGAGAGGAATAACTTTCGGTCATGTAGTTTGCTATCTGATTCACTACATAATAGAAATGTTGAACAAGATGCATTGGGATAATATTGACATCCAATTGTTTATCCACATTACTAAACTTATTAAAAAAAACCTGACAACCTGTGTACAAAATAGAAGGATCCAATCTTTTGTTGGGAAAGTATAGACACGTTTAAAACTAAAGATGTAAACCTCAATACCAGTTCCTCAAAAAGAACTGCCAAATGACCTGGGCCAAAGAACACTCCTTCCCCTAGGTAACATGAAGAAATATCTCCCTCACACATCAGGGAGACGACTTGTGGGAATCGAGGACTAAGGCGAAGTTTAGTAGGAAGAGTTGTGTGGCATGCCTGCCATGCAAACAATATCATTTGTGACATGAGCGTAGAATTCCAAAATCCATTCCACAATGTACTCACATGCAACCCCACCACCTCATAACCCGAATACTCGCCTCAAAATTTGCATGGGAGGTTGATTGCAGACTGCATCTTCCATCCTCCGCAAAAACCAAACATTGCTCCCAGATGCTTGTCCTAAGTGTTCACCAAAACTTTAGTAATCAAAGTCACATGATATCTACAATTTATATTGAATAATGAAACAAATTTGACAAAGCTAAACAAAATTCTTTTGTAAACAAACAATGAATACGAAATTTAAATTTTACAATTTAGCAAATTATGGAAATGCTTTGGTGCAACTTTTCATGAGACGAATGATTGATGATAAATTCTTTTCATGAGACAAAATTTAAATCTGACAATTTATCAAAGTCACATGCTATCGCTCTATCATAAATTCTTATACTGACTCAATGGATTATAGACGAATGATTGATGATCATAGGAGAATATCAATTAACAGTCCTATCAATATTTATAATAGAAAAACAATTAGAGATCTTTCCTATAAAAACAATCAAAGATCTTGAGCTCGAATAAGAAAAGACAAAACTCAGTAATAAATGAGACAAATGACTTTCATGACAATAGACAAATAAATACATTCTATAATATAGACAAGATTTTGGAGCTTACAATCACAAAAAAATGGTGTGAATAAAAACCTGTAGATGAAAAATATGAAGCTATATTTCTAAAAGAGAGGGGAGGAAGAAAAAGGCGAAGGGTTTCTTATCATGAAAATTTGTTGCATATACAAAGTCAGACTCAAATAGGACATATCGATATAATGTTAATTGTGCTTACTGTGTTAGTTGGCAACGAACAGTTCATGAGTAGCCAGACAATTGAGGTGCTCGAACATATAGATGCCTAAATGTATTGTCAAAAACTGTGCAAACTTGTGATTCTTTTTTTTTTTTTTGGCAGCAGGAATAAAAAACTTAGGAATACAGAATGCCCTTCCTAGCTCTAGAAGCCAGATCATGTGCCATAGCAACATTCAATCTATTTACCTTAGTACAAATAAAATATTCGCACTTTTTAATCTGGATCCTGCAATCGTTCAAAATAGTGGCTATCTCAAACGGAGGAGTTACGGGACATGAAAGTGCGATTAACAGGGCCGCACAATCCGTTTTAATGTGGATCTTTTTTGAAAGCTGAAGGCCCTTCTGGATGGCAGCCAGCATAGCTTTAGCCTCAGTTTGTAGAGGGGAACTGGCAAAGATTCTTTCTGCATCAGTCAGACAATGATTCATGTCCTCACTTGCCCAGCCAATGGCTGCACCCCAGTGATCGGGTTTCACTTTGTCCTTGGGGACCCACGAGCCATCCACTTGGATTGTAAAAGCCTCTGCCCTGTGAACTGAGCATGCTTCGAATGGTAGATCCTCCTCTTTTTGCCGGTGGAGTCGATTGCTGGAGCCCTTCCGTGGGGCCGTTGATCCATGCGTGCTCTTCCATCTGGCAAAGCAGTCTTTCTGAATTTCCATGATTCTTCTAGGGTCAGGAGTAGCTTTCCTGAAGATTATATCATTTCTGTGGACCCATATGGCCCAAATAGTAGCTGAGAATTTCACCATGCTTTCCACATCTCTTCCCTCGAGGTACGTCCAGAAATTTCTGATCCAGTCTTCCACGCAGGAGATATCATTAGAATGAATTCTGATGCCCAAGTCACCTCGTCGCAAAGTTGTGATTCTACTCAAAAATGTAAGCATTAAGCAAGACAATCTAGATTTCATCAACGTTAAGCTAATTGTTCACATAATTATAGCTCTAATAGAGCCGATCTAACAATTTGAATTGTCTCTCAAATTAATGGATTGGCTGCACTATATAATTCTACAGACTCCTAAGCTAATCAGAACCAATGGCTAACATACAGGAAAAAACAAATAGTATGTCGATTCTATTCTCAAATTCCAGAAATGGCAGAATTGTAAATAGGTAACTGCGCAAGCACCACAAAATGCTTGCACAAGAAAAGGCAACAAAGAGAACGATCATAAGTAGAGCAAGTTGCAATCGTCGCCCCCCATATGCCGAGCAGCTCGGTAACGCTAGCTTATTCTCATGAAATTTACATCAGCAGAACTTCCAATGGTTGTTGCAGTTAACACAAGTTACAAATGTTGTCATGGGTTCATCAGCACTCCGAGTTTGCAGCTGGTAGTATGTGCATTTCCGCTGACCGCATCGACCACATTTGAACTGGTCAGTTGTGGCCTTTGGTGGGCCACCACGCTGACAGTCAAAAAGAGCCTTCTGTTCAATCTGCTTGTTCTCTAATCGCCTTTGCTCACTGGCCATTTCTTCAGCTGTCAAGTTGCAAATTCTTTCAGGCTTAATATCCCCTAAAAGAACTTTCCTACGAAAATCCGGATTGTTGGCGTCCTTGAGGTTAAATACAATGCTTCTGTATTTAAACTTGTGAGCACCATTGGAACGACCCCACTTTTCAAACATAACAGACTCTACTGAAACAGCCACTCGTATTGGATCGCAAGCAGCAACGTGGTCTTTAGTGCCTTCTTCTGCCTCACCCGAAACTTTGGATAAAGCTTCTAAAAGAAGCTCTCGCATCTTATCACGTATGGGATCACCACATTGGATCATGGAACTCAACTTTGGTGGCGCATTAGCAGCTGGTTTCTTTGCACTGGAACCCAGCTTCTCTTGCTTTACTGTTCTCTCAACCTTGACAAGCTCTGCTGAGCTAGCATTCTCAATCTTCACCGCGTTACCATTTTCAAACTTCCTTTCTACAGGACCTCTTTCAGTCTTAGCAAGCTTTTGTGGTCTGGGTGAAAGTTGTTCAACTTTGTCAACTTTCAGATTTTCCCCTCGTGAGCTCTTTTCAACCTTAACTGGAATTGCTTTCTTGGCGGTGTCAGCATTTACAGGCTCGCCTTTAAACGAATTATTACCAACAGAATTACCATTTTTCTTTTGTGCTGTTTCCTGAATTATTATATTTTTCCATATCTCAATCAAATCAACAGCAAAACTCTGCACTTTCTTTCTAGGATGTTTTGTAAGATGCCTTAGACGCTTGCCAACCTGAAAATCAAAAGCACATCGGCTCGGTAAGTTCACGTCACAGCAACATTTGCAGAATACTCCAAGAACAAATTAACTTTAAAAGTTTTGACTCCAAGTATAATTTAACAGAAGACTGAATTAGATTATGCAGCTCATACAGAAGCTAATCTACATAAGGCAGTACTTATCAAGAAGCTCCTCAATTTGGACACCATGAGGCTCTTTCCAGCCTTCTGTGCCTTATTCAGTAAAGACGATCCTCCAGATGGAAAGTGGAGGGAAAATGCAACCCTTCACTAAGGCTCTGTTTGTTTTGGAGGAAAACATCTTTTTGGAAAACGATTTTCCACCATCTTTCCATTTTCCTTTTTTTGTTTTGTTAAGGGGAGGAAAACCATTTTCTCAAGGTGGAAAATTTCTCTTTTAAAATGGACAACCATTTTCCTTTTCTAATCAAGGTATGCTACATTTTCCATTATCCTCCTTACTTCTCCTTATTCACTTCTTCCATCCTTCCACTCCTTTTTACTTCTATTTCCTTTTCCCCCTAGGTTTTCCATCATTAAAACAAACAAAGGAAAATGTGTTTTACAATCATATTTTCCATTTAAAATCATTTTACCTAAATTGTTTTCCGTCAAAACAAACGGAGCCTAACTCATCTCATCAAATCATGTATCACCTGCCACCAAAACCCCCTTGGTCTGTTGGTAGTTGGTAACACTACGCTTTTATTTAGACCACTTGCAGTGTGTCTCAACTGGAACCTGGAAGGGCCCTAATGCTCCTGTTCTATCTTCACGAAATTGGCTAAACAAAGATCTTAGGTGGAAAAGGATTTAGCTTTCCAGTAGAGTAACCTTATTGCCATTCTCTTTGCCAAGAAAGAGACACTCAGGTTGCCTGAAATTTGTCTAACCAATCATATGTGAGTATACAATCTGCAACTACAAGTCAAGTTCAGTGATAAGGGGTTCCCTTTAGTAAAGGAGATATAGCTTCTGAGGCATGAAGCCAGGTTTTGGAGACCGCCTAGGCACCTCCTTTTTTAGCTCTCTCCCTTTGGTTTGTGATATAAAGTATAGACTGCCAGTGCAGATCCTGCTATAAAAAATTTTAATATTGTTGATTACATCAAAACTGAAACCTTCCAAAGACTAATATTTCTGAGAGTAATTCTATTAGGGTGAAATGACTATTCTTGATGACGTGAAAAGAGCCAAATTTCAAGAAAAAAGTCTCCTACAAGTCCTACAAGGGAAAGATTCTTAACCATACATGACCTTCTATTACAATAATTTTCTTGCAGAAGGCAGGTTTGTGATTCTTACCCACATAAACAGACAATCACAGATAGAGCCATACTTTACTAATTGGAGGAAAGCCATCTACCAACAAAAAGAACGCCCTGTGCCTTTGATGCTCTCATAGATCTAGAAAAGACAAGTCCCCATAGTCTTTCTTTCCTTCCACATAAACAACTAGATTTTTCAATATGCCAATCGCATCCTTCATTCCTTGTATGTCCTTATTTTATAAGCCACTATCAATCTAGGTCATTGGCCTGATGGCAAACAAACAAAACCTTGTCTTTGCACATCCAAACCTCTAAACATATTCCAATAGAGCTTCCAGCTCTTAAATAAGCACAAAACCTTATCAAAGCTCTGCCAGCTCTTAAATAAGCACTTCAGTCCAGCCCAACGACTCAGTGTCCTCCTCTATCGAAGCGCGCTCCATATAAAGAGCAGTAATAGTCCCTTTGAGAATCAAAATTTTTAAGCCTATAATGGCAAACTTGCATCAGAAACTAAGATGGAGTAAATACGGAATAGGCTTCTAAGAAACATTTAGCTTCTGTTCTCGACAGTAGAAGTTACATTTCCATCTCTGGCATGATATCTACCTGGGAACTAAGCAAGTCTTACAAGTTATGACTCAGTTATCGTGTAAAGGAAAAAATGGTAGCATAATTGTCACCGAAGAAATTAAGTATCGCCACTTGGGAACAACAAGACAATTGACACCTATGATAAAGGTAGAAGAAAGAAAAGACTAGAAGAGGAAGAAACCTGGGTGGAAACAAGAATCTGATAGTTGACAGGGAAGTCCTTAAGCTCCTTCAATGCTTCAAGGCAACGACTTTCCTCCTCGACGGAGCCTCCATCTTCTGACGCGGCCGCATCTGCCGCCTTCTTGGCGGCCTCAAACAGCTCCACCAGCTCCCTTTCCATATCTCCAGATCACAGTCCCAAGGGTACCCTCTGTTATTCGATTTTTTCTTCTTTAAATTATGTCAAGATGATGCTTGCTCTATTAGCAACAGCTGCAATAAACATTGACATTAAACACAATTATTAAAAAAGATAGCAGCTTTCACATTCCAATTGAACAATCTCTCGGCATAACGACAAAGATATTGAAAATTCAAATAATTTGTTGTTTTAATAAAATAATCAGTCATCTAGAGAGGGCAATGAGGAAACCCTAAAATTTTGGGAATTGAATTTATGGGGCGACAGCAAAGAATTCAATAACGCTAAATTATCAAATATAAATATTACCCACAAATTTCTTAACAATCAGCTTCCGAAATCAACCCAGAAAAGCATGTAATCATTAAATAAGTAAAATTGAAGAATCAAACAAGTACGCAAATTGAGCAAATGAATCAACAAAGTGGGTATTGAAGATTGGAGCTAAAAAGAAGTTAAATTGAAAGGAAAAACAAAGAACAAACCTGGGGAAAGAGCAGAAAGATCGAGAGAGAAAAGAGAGTGGAAGAGGGCAGGGTGTGTTTTGGCGCAGCTCTTGTTATTTTGTTTGTGCGCTTCTAAGGGAAAGATGAAAAAATTGAAACCAATGCGGTAGATTTTTACAAGTATGGTATGATATGATATGATGCTAGGTTTCCCAAATAGAGTGGTTGTTTTTCGGTTAGGTTGTTCAAAACCCAAGTTATCCATAGGCTGTTCCCGGGTTAGATCCGAAACTAGTGAATCTGGTGCCAAAGTTTGTCTATCCCCCATTACTTTTTTTAACCTTGACAAAAGACTTGAAGAAGAAAAAAAGGGTGAGCCTTTTGATTCTAATGGAAATGGTTGAGCTTCGGGCCAACTTGGGATGTGGGTTTGTTCATGAACAAGCCTAGTTACTCGTGTTTAGTCGTGTCGAATCAACTCAAAAATATAGTTGGAGCCGCACCAGCAACCAACCTGCCTTTGTTACCATTTTGATAAAAGGATGTATATATAAGTATAATCAATCTTTTGTAACATGTCATATTGAATTATAAGGACACAAAAAGAAAAAAGAGTTGTGATCTGCTACGTGTTACCACCCATCTTTTAATAGCATTATATTATATCCACAACATTCTCATATTTAAAAAAATTATCAATATGAGGATTTGAACTTGCAACCTTATGTATGGAAGAAAGAATTACCAACCTCCACTCCATCTCATCATTATTGCTTATTTTATCAAAACAAATTACGATGTATGTAAATGAAAATCAAGAGTTAAGTTATAACTTTTGAAATTCATATTATAAATGAGATAACTACTTCTTTTCAAGCAACGGCATTGGGGTGTCATTTCCCGCAAAAACTGGCTCACTCAAGGGGACAGAAACACCCGTTTTTTCCACAACAAAATGAGAAAAAGAATTGCCAACTCAAACATCTTCAAAATTAGAACTAAAGAGGACATCTGGCTCTACACACAAGAAGATATTCAAAAGGAGTTTTTAAACTCTTTTAAAGCAAGGTTTTCGTCACCACACGCAGAACCCAGACACCTCGATTTATCTTTCATCTCCCCAATTGTTACGGAAGAAAATTCTAATGACCTGCTGAGAGCTGTTACAGATCAGGAAATTAAAAGTGCTTTTTTGGATATGAATCCACACAAAAGTCCGGGTTCTGATGGTGGTTTCTATCACGCCTATTGGGGAACAATAGGTCATGATATAACCATTGCAGTAAAAAGCTTTTTCTCTCATGGTCAATTACCGCCCTCACTTAGTCATACAATCATCACGCTTATTCCCAAGAACGAAACTCAAGAAACAACAAATGACTTCAGACCAATCAGCCTAGTAAACTCAATATATAAAGCCATCACCAAGATCATGGTTGCACGTTTAGCCCCAATCTTGGATATTATTATTAGCCCCTACCAAAATGCCTTTACAAAAGGGTGTTCCATTCATGATAATCTCCTATTAGTCCAGGAAATCCTAAACACGTTTCAAAAATAGAAAAACAAGACAGGATGGTGCGCTTTAAAACTAGACATGGAAAAGGCCTACGACCAACTAGAATGGGATTTTCTATGGGCAACATTACTAGCATTTGGCTTCCCCCTCGCTGGGTAGATCTAATTAAACAATGCGTGACTAAAGTCTCTTACTCCCTCAAAGTGAATGGACAAACAACTCAATGGTTCAAACCAACGAGAGGTCTAAGACAAGGAGACCCCCTATCCCCGTACTTATTCATACTTTGTATGGAAGTCCTAATTAGGAAACTGGTCATCGCTAGTAACACTGCAAAGTCTGGGTTGGGTTTTAAGCTCTGTCCAAGAACAACTACTATCCCTTGCCTCATGTTCGCTGATGACAGTCTCCTTTTCTGCAAAGCCAAGAGTTCGGCTTGTAACGAACTAAGAAAACAAATCGATGAGTTCTGCGTTATCTCTGGCCAATTAGTAAACTTCCATAAGTCTGCTCTAATCTTCTCAAAGCAAATCCCAAACAATCGTAAGCATTCGTTAGCTAGCCACTTTGACATTACCCCTAAAGGATGCCCTGGTCGATATCTAGGAATCCATTTCAGCTCCTTTAAACCTACAAAGAACGATAAGACAAAAATTCTGAAAGATACGGAGCGACGCCTCCTTCTCTGGGAAGCAGGCTTCCTCTCCAAAGCAGGCCGCCACACCCTTATTCAGTCAAATCTTGAAGCAATTCCATCTTATGCTTGCTCTTCTTCACTGCTCCCGGTTAGTCTGGCAAAAAATATTGACACCCTACATAGAACTTTCTTCTGGAAACAACAGAAAGAAAAGAATGCAATTCCCCTTGTATCTTGGGACAAGATCTGCATGCCAAAAGATTTTGGAGGGCTAGGCTTACGCAAGACCTACCCCCTAAACCAGGCATTCATTGCTAAGCTAGGGTGGACTATCCTTACCAACCCTCAAAGCCTATGGGTTCAACTTATGACAAAAAAATATCTAAAGCAAAAAACTTTTTTCGAATGTAACCCCAAACCAGCTGACTCGGAGATTTGGAAAAAAATCCTATGCCAAAGAGAGATAATCAGGAAAGGGATACGCTGGAAAATCGGGAATGGGAAAAGTATTTACTTTTGGTTAGACAACTGGGTAGATCATTGTAGCTTAATTGAAAAACTCAAGATCCACCCGTCCACAATCGATTCAGATCTTAGAGTGTCCAATTTTATTACCACAGATCACAAATGGGACCTTTCCTCACTTCATAGCATACTACCGCCAGACATTTCCTATTCAATACAGGGTATCCCGCTTCCTACAAATGACATGGAGGACACCCCAATTTGGGGTTCGACCTCAAATGGTTTGTTCTCTGTAAAATCAGCAACTTGGCTAGCACATGGCCTGACCCCCGATCTCCCTAAATGGTCGTATAAATGGATATGGAGGCTAGAACTCCCCCCTAAGATGCTTATTTTCATTTGGCTCATCCTCCGCGAGAGCCTTGGGGTGAGAGCTACCCTCAAGAAAAGGAAGATAATTCCTCTAGATACGTGTCCTATCTGCCTTACTCAGGTTGAAACGCTACAACATCTCTTCTCTGACTACCCAAAAGTCAATTCTTTCCTCAAAGAACGTTCCACTATCAACTGGTTAGGGACGCATACCCCCTCCGCCCCAATCCCTCTAACATTGGAAAATCTTAAATCCAAGAAAGGGATGATTCAAAGATACATTTTTCTAATTTGGCACTTTTGGAAAGAAAGAAACAATTGTATATTCCAAAACACTCCTTTAGACCCTAAATGAGCTCTATTAAAGGCTACGTTAGCTGAAAAAGAATGGAGCCATAGAATCACTTTGGACAAAGTTTCTACAAAGATTTCCCCATCCAGGGGATCCCCCCTCCCCCTAAATTCTACCATCCCACACCCCGCCCCCCTTCTTGTTTCTTGGTCTCCTCCCCCTCCTGGCACTCTCAAAATCAACTTCGACGGCTCAGTTAGAAACGGGATAGCAACAGCAGGCTTCATCATCAGAGACCACAGAGCCAATGTTATAGCAGCTAAATCCTACAATCTCGGAAATACAAACATCATTGTAGCAGAAGCGACAACACTCCACAAGGCACTGCTTCACCTTAGCTCCATCCAGCACACCAGCATCATCATAGAAGGCGACAATCTTTTGGTCATCAATGCAGTTAAAAAGTTGTGGTCTCATCCATGGCAGATTGACAACATAATCCAAGACATTCATCTACTTCTTCAGAACATCGACGAATGGGTAATCAACCATGTTTACAGAGAGGCAAATAGCGCAGCAGATTAGGTAGCCAACGTAGGACATCTTGTATGTGATAGTCACACTATAGATATTGTGGAGCACTCTACCCTTCTCCCTATCCTTAGTTCAGATGCGTTAGGAGAACTCCACGTGCGGAGGGGCTCCTAATGCTCTTTTCTTCTACTTTTTCTTACCTTACCCAAAAAAAAAAATTATAAATGAGATAACTTAATTTCTTTTCGTTCATTGTATTTTTTACAATAAATGAGATTAATTATCTTTTACCTACTACTGAATCATAACCCACAAAAGTTCTTTAGCATTGTTCGGGTCTAAGTCTTAGTTTTAATATTTATAACTAGTATGAGGCCTCATCGATGTCTCGAACTCATTGTATGTTACTATTTTCTAGTATAAAGATGACTAATGTCATTCCGTGTGGAAAAATATCAATTAAAAAGATCTATTTCTAATATGAATTTCAAAAATTAGAGCAATAATGATAATATGCAAGGATTAAAGGACGGTTAAAGGTCTATCTTCCATACTTATCTAGTTATCTTCGGTCATTAAGAGCAACTACACTCATGATCTATTTGATCATAAGAATAGATCATAAGACATAAACAAAAAAATGGACTACACTCATGAACAAAAGTAGATCACATTGTGATCACTCATTAAATTGATCACATTGTGATCAACTTTACAAAACAACTCATAAGGGATGAGTAAATCTGTAAATAGGAAATCAGATTTTTTTTTGCTTTGTACAACTCAAAACTACGAGTTTTGAGCTGAAGGTGTAAAATCTTGAGCTGCACATAGCAAAAGAATTTCAAAAAAAAAAAGCTGAATTCGACGCGCGTCGATGCGTCGACGCGTCATACCAAATGGTCCATTACGGACGCGACACGTGGCTGCTGTCGAACGGCTACAATTTTCGCTTCAAAACTTAAAACGGCTATATCTCAAAATCTACAAAGTAAAAAATAAAATAAAAATACCAACGGTCTTATTTTTTTGAGATCTATAAAATGACATCCATTTTGATATATTTTGACATACTTCCGAAAATTATTTTTATTCTCTCTAAATCAATTTAATTGGGTTTTTGAGTAATTGGGGGAGGGCTTTTTCTACAAACAAAAATTCTGATATTGAAGGAAAAATTGAGGTAAGTTGTAAATACTTAATCATAAACGAGATTAATTAACAATTTATTAAAATTAACAAATTATTATTAATTATTTATTTAAGTTTAATATTAATTATTATACAATATAGATGTAGTATCATAATTAAATAGATGTATTGAAATAGGAGAGAGAAAACAGGTGGGGTATAGTTGAAAAGTAAGAGAGAGAGGATGATGTAATTTTTTGTGTTCATGAGTGGGTTGCATTTGAGCAATTTGATCATAAAACATGATCAACTTTTATATGATGAGTGAGAAAGTGGTAAAGAGAGAGGGATGATGTGTTTTTTTATATCATGAGTGTTGATGCTCTAATAGAGATAGATCGATATTTTTTTGGGAGAGGTAATTGATTAAGGAGGGGGGGGGTATATTTTACCACTTCAAAGTGCTAGGGCTTTTGGCGGGTTTTGTTGTTCATTCTTTCTCTGTAGAAAGCTTCTTAATTCTGTTCTCTCTACACCCTCCTCTTCTCCTTTTCCGATTCGGCGATTCCTCAGTTGCATCCTTTCAGACAGGTAATTTCTCTGATTCTTCTTCTTCATTGATTTTCCTTTTAGTTCATGAATTTCATCATAAAACTCTTGAGATTAATACACATCTGCAAACACAATTCGAAGTTTCAACTTCCAATTTTTTACTAACCCTAATTTATTTGTGCTCTAATTGTTTTGTCCTAAATTACAGTTTGTTAGTGAGAAAAAGAGATGAGTACTGCTGGAACCGAAAAAGCTCCTTCCAACACCAAAACCCCTGCAGATTTTCTCAAATCCATTCGGGGTCGCCCTGTTGTTGTTAAACTTAACTCGGGTGTCGATTATCGTGGTAATTTAACCTAATTCCCTTCTTTATTTTTATTTTTGAAGTCAATTTGGAGTTTTATTGTTATTAGGAAAAATTGTTAACTAGTACCTTTTATGTAGTTGATTTTATGAACTAGTACCTTATATGTTTTTTTTTTGTGAAATAGTACTTAAGTTGTTAAAAACTCTTAAAATCGGTACCTTATTCTAAAACTCCAGCCACTTTAGTCTATTTTCCGGTTGTTGACCAGTCATTCCCTCGTTTTTAGAGTGTATTGCAAAATCACCTACATAAAAGGTACTACTTCACAATTTTTTATGTGAATATTATACAATGTCTGTGTTTCTGCTGGTTTTTGCTCTTGCCGAAATTTCAGTGAATGGGTAATCATTGTATTTTCAGTTACATAGTAAATAGGACAGGGCTTCCCTGTAGTGTATGAAGAAGTGCTTGAAGTTTAAGATCTGTGGATTACAATTTTACAACATTTTAGTGGGTTTTTGATAGTTTATTATATGGTCACTTCGACTGGTGAATACGAATCTAGCTTTCTGTTTATATGTTTTGCCAAAAATTTTACTTGGTTATTAAGGTTATTTTTAGCAAACAGTATGAGCACGTGTAGACATCTGAATTCTGAATGATGATAGTATGTACGGATCATATGGACGAGTAGTGATGATATGAATGAGTTAGATAGATAGTGATGTAAAATTTTTATAATATATTAGGATTCTTTCTGGAGGACAAAAATAAAGATATAGGAATATTCATTTTCTAAGACATAAGGAGTCTTATAGTTTGGAAACCTGAAGTAAGTTTGTTGCTCATTACAATCGGTAATCATTAATCAGTGATAATAAATTAACTGACATGGGGTATAAGTGTTTCGTTTGTGTGATTGAGAAGAGATTATTTATGATGATGAATGAAGCCAAGAGTATGGCATTTTCTATCAATTGCCATGCTTTGTTGAATTTTCTTGTGAACAATTGCTACATCTCAAGCACATATGGAGTGAACTCTGAATGTATCTCAAACCGTTTGACAGATGGTCCAGTCTTCATGTAGGATATACCTTTAGGATTCACTGTTAACCTAAGATCTTAAACCTTCACCCTTACATCCTCTAAACTAACTGATCAAAAGTTACATCAAGAGCTTCTATATTCTGGTTAAGTTTTTCCCAGTATCTAGCTGAGAAGCAATTCAAATAGTCCGGAATTAATTGCATTTCTTGCCTCAGGCTAAAGGAATATTTGAACTTCTGGAGAGTACCTTATGTTGTTAAGAAGAAAAAGAACATAAAAGAATAGAGATTGAGTTTATGATTTGTCGCAGGTGACTCTTGCAATATCCTTTATTGAGATCAAATCAGAACCATGATGTTCTATAGTGAGACTAGATATTTCTAATATCGTAATTCTTAAATCTTTTAATGCGTCCGACAAAAGCTTAGTGCTTCCTGTGTTTCACAATGCATAATTAAACTCTGAGTAGAAATATTCACTTAGAGGCATAGAGAGAAAAAAGGGGAGCACAATAAATTTAGCGAATCCTCCATTTAAGCCCAAAACCCATGATTTCCACTACATACCTTAATATTAATTAAAGGCAGACTTGTGCTTTTAAGCTTGAAAAAGTGTCAAAAAGTGGTATGTAGCTAGTATTACGACATTTTCAATTCAAGAAAGTGATCTATTTTGAAAAGAGTAAGTATTTAAGTTAAAAATATGCCATGTACAGATGTAATACTGGTTCAAGAGGTACTTTGTTATGGAAGGATGTAAAGACGGGCAAGTCCCTTTGCATTGTTTTCCAGAATTGGACTTGTTACCATGAATGTGATTTTGTAACCCTTGATAATGGATTTCATATTAGATACTAAGGGTGCGTTCTGTTCAACTGTTTTTTGCTAACTTTACGAACTAGACTTGTCTGAACTTTTAGAACTTATTTTTGTAAATTATTGGAACTTGTGGGAACTTATGTCCTCTTTTGATATTCTTTTTTTATGGAGTTTTCAGCTTAACTGACTATTAAACTTATTCTTCAAGCCACTATTGTCTGACTTATAAAGTAATGTTCCAAATGTCCCTCCCCCTAATATCATCTCTTTAGCATTCATGCGTGCCAAACTTCCACGTTGTCCTCAAGGTGGATGGTAGCTGCACGTGCTTCCAGCATTGGCAACAAGGATCTGAACCCCACTTGTAACCATAGTTGAAATCGAGACCTTGCTTAAGCTTGCCTTGTAGCCCTACGTCAATGAAATTCTGGCTGATGATTGGAACAAGAGTACGATAGTTGCAGGATGATTGGAGTAAGGTTTGGGTTGACTTGGTGGTGCTTGATATGGATCGTGTTGTTGGAATTGTGGTTTGGATGTTTGTTGTAGTGATGAAAAGATGAACCAGGTAGTTTGGGTTTACAAATATGTAGTAGAGAGGTGAATGAAGATGTGGGAAAAATAAATAAGAAAAGTGGGCATTGGTGGGTTGGAGTAGTGGGTGGGATGAGTGAAATTTAAGAATGGGGTAGTGAAAAGAATTGCAAAATGGATGGAGGGTTTGGCATGAGTTTAAAATACCAGAAAGCTGGCTGGGTGGAATAATTCAAGTTTGCGTTGGGTCCCTGGGTGGGATAATTTGAATGTGGTTTGGGTGGGTGGAAGATTTGAGTGTCGGTAAGTTCTGGTTTAGAGTTCTGAACTTCTGATTGTTGACTGTTGATAAGGTCTATATAAAGCATGTTCATTGCAAAATGAAAAGTTGGGTGCAAGTGTGCAACATTTGGAAGGACCAATTTCTTACCACACATCACTGAACTTAGTTGGGTTGGCCACTTGGCCTTCATAATTGCTCTTTTTGAGTTTATGTGCTGCCATGCCTTCAGTTGTGATATCAACAAGCCTTATTACCATCTGCCCTTATTAGTGCCTTCTAGACTTGTCTTACTTAACAAGTTAACAAGTGACTCAGTTGATTACCAGATCCCCCCATAACCTTTCTTTCTGGAAATTTAGGGAAAGCCCAATTGATCCTCCACCTAAGAACTGCCCCACCAACCCACCTTCCGTGACGCTAATCGTACCGCCCCGGATCCAACCCCCAGAATTCCTGTTTGCAAATCTCTACCTTCTAGTGATTTTCTACACTGCCATCCTCCAAGTGTTTTCCAGCGAACCCTCGGCGATGACCACCTTTGAACCCAACCCTAATATTATTCATGAGTCCTCCAGATCTGCAACCGACGAGTTTTCCTTCGACTTCTCTTCCACTTCTTGCGTTGCAGTAAATAATTCCACTTGTCCCACCAGTTCCACCAACGACGTAACTTACAGATGTAATAACTTGCTTAACATGTTGGTTTCTCTTTTCTCTTCTCTGGTTCGGTTCGCGGAAACTCCACTAGAAGCATTGCGAAGAAGCGGAAACATCACCAGACCATTTGACCAAGCTGACTTTGTAATTGCTGTTTTGCATCTCATCACCTTCTTGTGTCTACTTCTTATGCTCCTCTTTGATCAGATAAAACTCTCGTTTGTATCCAGAGTTTGCTCCATCAATTTTAGTTCACTTCTTGAAGGTGCTTGAAGCTTCCGCTTATAATCTCCTCTATTTCGATATGGAACTTTGGTAGAAGATGAATATTCAGACTCTCGATTCACCGCCTACTGACTGCTAGCAGAACCTTTCATCAGTTTCACATGTTAGAACATTTTTTTTGTCGCCGAATTTCATCTAATCTTCCGAATCGTCTGATAGCTTGCCCGCATCTACTTTCCTCTATTTATAGTGTTTATCTTAATTTACTAGCGAAGTTATTCTTCAAGCGGCTAATATCTATCTTACCAAACTAATTTCTTCCAAGACCAAAGAAGATGTATGAGTTCAGCTTATGGAGGATAGAAGGAGTAATACTAGAGCAGGGAGGCGCCTAAGAAGATCGGAAGTTTGGTTATGTTGCCTCCACTTTTTACGTGTGACCATCAATGGGAGTGACAGTTTGTGGTCTTTCTTTCATTTTCATTGAAAACTTCCGAATTGTTCTAGTCTTTTCTTTGTTACTACCTTCTCTTTGGTGTGCTCTTTCCTGAATTTGAGGACGCATCATATGGTGTTGGCTGCTTGGTGAACTGGCTATGTCTATGTGATGTTTTCTCCCCAGCAGATGATATCTAAGGTATTTCAATAAACTTGGAGTTTATTGGATATCTTTTGACAGTGTAGATTAGAAGCTTGAGAGTTCTTCAAGAAGAAATAGGCAAGGCAGAAAATCAAGCCCTCTGGGAAATTCACTTCCATTCATACGTTTTCCCTCAAGTAAATCGAATAGGATTCATCACAACTAGTTTCGACCTCTAGTTAAAGGAGAATTGTACGGAATTGATTCTCCTAGAAGCTATTTGATCACAAAGTGCTAATTTCCCGAGTACTCTTTAGGATGCATCCACCCTATATAACCTCGCAGCATATAGAAGAACTAATGTGCAGGACCGACCTGGTTCAATCCTTCACAGTAGAATGCCGCGTGCTCAAATTCTGAAAGCTGCCAAGTGGGTGAAGCTTAACTCTGGCTAGAGGTACAGGAATGAGTACAAAGATCTGAAGAAAATTGATATCCCAGCAATAGCTTTTTCAGTGACTGTTCACTTGGAAACAATATGCTTTGTCCTTGTTTTTTGTGGAATAGGCTCGCTTTTACCCAGTATCTCTGGGTTTCCAGGGTTTTGTGCATCCTGTTTAGCAGAAAGATGAGTATTCTTTGCTCATCATCAAACAATCACTTATTCACAAACCTAATATGTGACTAATAATTTCATTTCATATCTTATGGAAAATCTTATTCGCTTCGCTTATCCCGATCTCCCCTCTAAAGGTATTGGCACTATCGGAAGTAGCAGTTTCACTGCAGAGCTAGCGTGGTATTTTACTATTTGCTAGTGTAAGTAAATACTGGGATTTGAAGTGCTTGCGTTGACTTGGGTTTCGTTTTGATATAATTTAGACGCAAATTCTAAGATAGAAGAAGGAGAAGAATAATTAATTATACAAAAGAAGGTTAATTAAAGTATAAAGGATTTGCTATATGACACGAAAAGACCAAATCAAGACAAGTTCTATTCCAGTCTGCTTAATTGCTGAAGTAATCTCTTGTGGTTGAGATGATAGCTCCACTAGACCTGGGCTCTGCATTACATTCTCTAATTTCAAGTAGTTTGTATTTGCAGGTATTCTAGCTTGCCTGGATGGATACATGAACATTGCAATGGAGCAAACAGAAGAGTATGTTAATGGCCAGCTGAAAAATAAATATGGTGATGCATTTATTCGTGGAAACAATGGTAGTTGCTGGAAATTGTTCTCTCTTCCTAAAAATTTCTATTTCTGCTATCTGTACTTCTGATTAGTTCTAAATTGTGTTGCTGTAAATTGATCCTGTTTCCAAATGCAGTACTTTATATCAGTACAACAAAGAGGACACTTGCTGATGGAGCATAGATTTGGGTCCGGAATTCTTTGAGCATTTGCACTCGTTTTGTTGTTGAAGTCATAGACCCTAAAGACGTTCTATAGTGGAGCAGAAAGTTTTACCTGGTGACTGAATCTGTATGTAACATGCTGTGTCGATGTGAAGAGTGAATTGTCAGCATTATATTTACAATCATCAGTTCATTCAATTTTGTTTTGATGATATGGTCGTGACTTCTCTAACCATCCAAATGAGTGTGGAAGAACATGAGACCTTGTTTTGCTCCTGACCATGTATGAAACTATGAATACAGCTCTTCCTAATTAGACTTAAGTGTTTGATTGTTACCTTTTTCTGAGAATACAAGTATCTTGAATTATCAGAATCATCGATCAAAATACATCTTGCAGATTTATAGTAGTCTCATTTTTTCATATATCTGATCTTTCTAAAGATGCAGGAAGTATATCAGAAATATCGATCTCTACAATGATGAGAATTTAAGCTTTTCTGATCTTTCTAGACGCGACCATGAGAAATTTACTACTTTCTTCTTTTTTCTTCTGATGCAAGTGTCATTTATGGAAGTTCGATATTAATTGCAACATAATTACAATTGACTAAAAGTTCTTTATCTTTCTATCACATCGGTCTTTCATTTTATCTTTCTATCTCTATCCTGTTTACATGACCTTTTGAATATTGTGTCAAGGTTAGAGATGTTGCATAGATAAAAAATAAAGGAAGTAATATTTTTTCTGAACTATTATATAATATCACAATAATGTAACAATCTTGCTTTCTGCATTATAAAATCCCTAAAATTTGAGCAATCGAGATGATTAGAAGTCCGACAATAGTTTCAATGAAGATTGGATGGCTGTGTAACTTTTCAATCTGATAACCGGTGTTATGCATGCATAGTAGTATGCCAATTTTTTTGTTTGAATGGAGCTTGCATGAGGAGGATCATGCCATAAATTTGTCAATACAATTGGAGGCTGATAGAGTATGATAGCGAAAGAGATTTGACATCAGATGGAGGAGGGAGACGGGGTGTTGGAGGAGACTACAACTCTGATAAACGATATACAGTAAGACAAAGCAAGGTTTACATCACTCAAGAAAAGGCAGAATCCATTATTAATGTCTCTCCCATTTGCTTCTAACTTTATGTGTGTGCCTAAAATCATAAGTTAGCAGAACACTCCCATCATTTTTTTTCAGAACAAATGTTTCAACCAGCATATAGCAACCATAACATCTCCAGTCTAATGTTTCTTGATCATATTCCTCACTTTTAACCACACTCACTTGCTTTCCTTCCTCCCTAACCAATCCAACTCTTTCTTCTTCCCACATCATTCTTTCTACAATCAGCGAACTCAATCCAACTTGTTCATCTCCATCTTTAGTCCTGAACCACACCACTCTTCTGGCTCTGGCATCATTTCTTTCTTCTCTCATAGCTTCCTGACCTGCGATTCTGATCACTTCTGTCGAAACCATCACATCAACTTCCACTGCTTTCCCTACGTGTAACTCTTCTCAGCAGCAAATATCTGCTCCCATGTTTGCTCAAGTGTGAGCTTGTAGAACACTGACTGTTCCATATGATCTCTTGCCTCCGTCTTTGCTGAACATAAAGGGACAATACTTACCAACCACCACAACCTTAGAACATTACTGAGATAGCGGAAAACTAAAATCTGGAATACGAGCTCGAAGAGAAGAGTCAATACCTCGAGCCTCACGCAGGGTAGAATTCTTCAGGTACTTTGCTTCCATATTCCATCCACTTCTGCGTAAAAACACTGACGGTTGACCATCAGGAGCCACAGATTTAGCTTCCAGCCTGTTGGCAGTGCGTATCTCAGAAACTCGAACTGCTGATAGATATCCTCTGGATCAAAGGGTCTTGGTTGTACATCTTCGATGTATGGGAAGCAAAAACAGCGTATAGTGTGGTCTTCGTCCTTGGAGCTTTCATATGCTTGCCTGCCATTGTATTACATGAAAAAAAGGTGAGACATTTGTGCACTAGTTACCAGTATTATTAGTTTGAAAAAATCATATTCAATCTTTATGCCTTCCATTAACTTTGATAGCATAATAGCGATTGGAAGAGAGTGGTTCATTGATGATAGGAATCAAGTAGACGTCATCATGAGAAGAGCCCGGGCCACTTTGATATCCAATGGAGAGACGCTTGTCTTGTAGAAGGGGAGATTGTATATAATAAGGATCCTGCAACAACCCAAAAAGTTGGGTTCGGATTGATTTATCGTCTTGAAGTACCAAGTAACCCGAATTTGGACCTTCGGGAGGTATCAAAATGGCTTCTGGGGTATCCTTGTAAAGAGACAAGACTCTGGTGGTGTACATTTTCTTCCCACAACCTGGCTAGTGGCTACTTCCTTTTCTTGTTTCTTTGTACACAGTTGACAAAAATTGTTCTGTTGTTTGCCTCTGATTAAGTCTATTAAGTTTCAAGATAGTGATTGATGCTTCCGGTTGAATTTTAATAATGAAGTTGATAAAGTAAATGAACCAACTCATTGAAGACTCGGCATGAAACTTGTATTTCCGCATATAGTGTAGTGTATACTACGTAGTATATAGTAATCAATCCTGTTTGGCTGTCTGAACTCTGAATGTAAACGAAGTTGTTTGAAAGAAAAAAAAAGAAGGGAAATAAGAACAATGGTATAAACTGATTTTGTAAGCAGCGAGTATTTTGATCTGCTGGTAGAATAGCTAATGTATGTCAATCTTGACTGGGTCGTACTCGTATATTCGTATTATTTTAGTGTAACATCTCCAACATCAGCCTCAATTCTTGTACATATGCAGTCCTTAGCTTATCTACTGAGCTCTGACTTCTCTCTAAATAATAATTAGTCTAACAACAATTAATATCAATTATATTCTGCAAGGAAAACTTCTTCATTCTTCCTCAATCTTAGTCTTGAAGTTTTATAATAATCTACCAACGTCATCAGCATTGCTATAATTGATAGTGGTGCGGTTTGTTATGTCAACTTTTTGATGTCGAAGGCACCAAAGTGTTGATCACACCATGAGAAATTTGAAGAAGGTAAAGAAAACTACCAACAATGGAGGAATCTTAGCTACAAAGGAGATGAACAGTAGAAAGAGTAAGAGCTAGTAGAATCATCTCTTAGTTAAATGCAAGAGGCTTCTCAATTAATACAGGCATTAGAAATGAGCAGCAAAGTATCATTATTATATACATAATGCAGAGATATACATTCAATTATGCCCTTCTGTTTGGAGGAATGAGCTAAATTCCTGTTTTTGATATTCACAAGTCTCTATATATATATCTCAGCTTGCCTCACTATAATACAGAGGCAGGCGTATGAATATGGTCGTTCTGAGATTGTTAGTATTGGTTAGTATAAACCTGAGAACCGAGCTGCCGAGGGATTTAGTAAGTTTTTTGCTTCCATCACTTTTCTTACCAGAGTGTCCACTTAGCCTCATCTTTCTTAGTTTGTTGCTTCACCTTCTCCTTGAAGTGCCTGAAAATAAAGAAGATAAATAAATGCCAAGTCCAAGTTTTTCCTAATGATAAATCCTAATTCTAGGAGCATCTCATCTCTTGACAGACCGTTTCCCATTTCAGCCCCGCAGACTAAATAAGATATTATTATGAAATGAACTAAACTGTGGCGAAAACAGGATATAAGTTCACAAGAAGAGGGTCTTACTCCATTATATTTTACTATCTTCACAAAACTCAAAGTTCAAAGTTTTTTTTAGTATCTTATATTTTCATAGAAGAAACTTCTCATCTAATTTTTTATATGCTTTTAACTTTTTTGTTTAAGAAATCCTAGTTTGATTATATGTGACTGTGTGATACATAGGAAATTGAGGAGATCTTTGCTTACCTACAAAGAGGAACATTGCAAGAGTCGGGCACATCACACATGCGTGAATGAAGTTCAAGAAGTTGCCACATACGCTTGCAGTGACTACACCCGCCTGGAACTCTCGTCTTACAACTGAAGAAATGACGGACTAACGTTTCGATCCCTTTACATGCCGGGAACCTGCAAGCAACTTGGCTTCCTTTAAGTATTTTGTCTCGAGGTCCAATTGTGCTACAACCGTCCCTGCATATATGAATCAAGGCTTCAATTGCCGCGTGTAGTTGCAGGTATACCTTTTTCTTCCATCTTACGAAACCTCTCTTCTTTTCTCTGTCACCAAAAATCAATACGATGATAACATGCACCTCATTTTACACGGGCTCATCAAGATATTGATCAGTTCCTAGATAGTATATATCTACATCCTTTACAATACAGTCTTGAGGGAAGAGAAAATAACTATGTACTTAAGAAAGGAAGCAGAATTAAGGGTAATGACTCACGAATCAGCTTCGACGACAGATTCCAAAAGCTCTTGTTCGAGTGCAGGATTAACACGCCTCATGACCTTCCATCCCTCAGTGGATGCAACAGCTTTGAAGTGTCTCACTACCATACGTATACATATGAAGGAAAGCAGGGTGCATCACATTTCCTTGCTAATTGTAGAACATCTATTACATTTTCTTTGGTCACCCAGGAATTCTCCAAATACTGCATACAAACTCGTTTCAATAAAGGAACAACAAGACAATGCGACAGAACCAACAAATGGAGAACAAACTCCTTCATATCTTCCTCTTCATAGCTTCAAGAAAATAATCAAAAGCAAGAAATACATGTTAGTTTAAACAAGAACAAAGATATAAATCCTTGAACTATTATATACTGTATAAGACAACTTGTGCCCCACAGAGCACTAAAATCAGGTTAAGAGGATTCTCTCCAATCTCCACGAGAAATTATAGCCAATTTTTGCTTTTGCAAAAGATGCTTCACTAAAGGTACAGTAAGTGGAATCTATAGACATGCTTTGGAGTATTTCGTTTTGTAAACTTATAAGATTCGTAAATCATGTTGGATTCAGGAACGATATAAAGAATTAGCAAAAGACACAGACGTACCAAGACGAATACAAGAAACGGATAAATGTACAGACAGCTCCATATGGTACCCCGGGAATCTTGATGTATCGAACACCATTAGTAGGTTTTGAATCCTGAAGGTATTTCTCCAGAACAGGTGATGCAATGCTCTACAGAAACAAAGAAGGATGTTTATTGACCTTCTAAAGCACTTAGCTGATTTTACTCAGTTTTAGGTAAAATAATAACAACAATACAGATTAATTAGTATTGATGTGAAAAGAACTGTAAATGGATGCCCGACACACTGACATTTTGGGCAAAACCATGTAAAGCTTTCATAAAACTAGCTGAGTCGGACACTTGTGTCCAATACGAGTACCCGAGTACGAGTAACATAGATTTCACAATAGAACAGGTAAACTGACATAAATTCTGAAAGCATACCAGAACACAGAAATGGGCAGGAATAGTTGCATTGTCTTCAGTAATGAGATAAACATCAGCCCCGTTACCTCCTTCAAAGAGCTTATCCCATAAATCTCTTGTTTCTCTTGGGACGCAGCAACATTCTGATGCTTTCTTTTGATACCTCACTTGTGGAATGGTTGATCTACGTAAGGGAGGTGGAGCAGGAATATTACTCTGTGATGAGGCAGAGGAGATGGAGATTTCTGTTAGTGGTGAAGTATTCTCTGGAGTAATTTCTTCCGTCTTACTTATTTCGAACGAGCTGTGCAGATTAGAATCACTGGTAGGAATTGTCCATGGATAATCACAGAGAGCTGAAGCCATCAACTGCTGGTGCCAATGAAATGAATCAAATCCCAAGTGTATTAATTTAGAAAAAAAGAAACAGAAACAGAAACAGAAATAGAGAACAATGAACAATGATCAATGAATAAATCTTAACTTCTTGAATTTACTACTCAAAGTCTCAAACCATGACTTAGTTCACATACTCAGCCATCAAAAGAGAAAATAAAATTATAAGGATAATAGGCAAAAGATGTTGACTGCCTCTTGCACAAGACAAAAGGGCCAGATATATTTGTATAAGCTAATATTTTTATTGATAATCTATTTAATCAACACTATCCATCAACTAATTCTATATTTCTACTAAGGCTGCGTTTCATTGGACGGAGAATACTTTCGACAGAACATTCTTTTGCATGAAAAAAACATTTTCTAAGAGAAGACGCACTTATAGATTAATTTTCCTTTGTTTGATACCTAGCACGAACAGTTAGAGAGAAAATCAAGAATAGAAATTAAAAGCGTAGGATGGATGGGAGGAAGAAAGAGGAAGCTGAAGAATATAATGGGGAAGAAACTGTGACATTTCTTCCTTTAAAAGCAAATAGTTTTTCACCCTTAACAAGCCAAACAAAGTATATATTAATGGGAAAAGCCAGATTATCTTATCCGCGCAAACAGACACTCTCTACTTACATTGCCTCTGTCTAAGGCCAACTTAATAATCTTAACCAAGAAATTCTTTCCTTCATTTCTCTGTAGGCTGGTAGTGGTTTCCCACTTAGCAAACAGCTTAATCTCTTATGTAATGAAAGAATATGTAGGAGGCTTTCACAAGTAATGCATACGTTCCATAAATTATGCCTAGTACTATGGAATATGGTAAGTGTTTCCGTATCAAAGAAGCTAGCAGAGTACAATGTATAGATTAAAAATGATGATTTACAGGATCATCTGTTGGATTATAAACATGATTTTACTGATGCAATAATTGAGATTTGCAAATGCAGTTAAGTATTAAACAAGCATGTACATTATTCTTTTATAATAAAGCATGAAAGTGAAAGATGCACATGAGTGGATCAGATCCGAGGTTCTTGATCTTAGTAATTACTTTATATTTTGTCAAAGACAAACAAAAAAGTTCACTACTCCTCCCATCAAGCTATAAGTGTAGTTCTACAAACAATGTACAGAACAATTTTTTTTCAATAATAAAGACCCTAATATTTATTACTATTATCGTACACTATTTTTTTTGGAAACTAGAGTAAGAAATATATAGAAACAATAACATACAGATTTTCGTGCCCAACTTTTAAATTGATATGATTAGTTATCATATTTAGTCTCTTCGCCAAACCATTATCTGAACTTATTAAAGCTTGTTGTTTATTAGATGTTAAAACTTCTATTGACCTCTTAGCAGAACTTTTAAATAAGTTCAAATTAGTTAGAGAACAAAGCCTTAAACTCTTACCACTAGAAATTGAAAACTTAGAATGATGTTGAACGGGGACGGGGGGCATTAAGCATTACTAACATCAATCGACACATGATTATTCATCATTTTAGGGGTCCCTTAATTAACATCACGTCCAAAACTAAAAAGTGGGGCCCGGTGTAATTCTAGTGGTTGTTTGATTGACTTAAGAGAATACATGACATGAAGTACAAGCTTCTAAGAAGGCAAGGGAGATCAGCTAGTTGACAAAAAATTGGTGAACCATGGATTGTATACTTCTAAGAATTTCCACTTTCAACAAAAGGTACAAAATTGCTCACCTAGCTCACCAACACACCAAGTCATTAGAAATTCCAATTAAAAATAACTTTACCATCGTCAGCCTAACAACTTTCAAAAATTCCCACAAATTTGACGCAATGGTTACAATAATTTAAACTTTATAAGAGTGCACCCACTAGATGATCTAAATATGATCTTTAGGAGAGTAGGAATAAAAGACAATAAAAAAATAAGAGAGAGAAAAAAACAAGAGAGAGGGAACGAAAATCTCGTCATCCCAATGATCCAGATTTTCACCTCCCCTTCTCTCAGCAACGGACTGCTGCTACCACGTGTCAGACAATTGAGGGATTGCTGCGGGCCCAAGTCCTTCTCTACTACATTTGCTTCATCTGCAACGCTTGGATCAAACAACATCCAATGGTTGAGCTTTTTTTAAACATTTCTAACGTTTAAAGACTTCCAAATGGTAAATAAAATAAGTTTTAATTATTTTTTTTAAAAAAATTAATAATAGTTATATTTTTTTCTCTCTATAAATAGACACCAATATTGATTTACTTATATAACTTCCATATATAAGAACTCTCTTAAAATACTTATCCACTCCCTCAAAAAAAGACATTTTCTCAGAAAAAAACGTCAATCTTATTCAATTTATAATATGATTAATTTTTAAAGTATCATATTACTAATTAAATATGTTATTAACATTAACCATACTAATAATATTAAGTTTACTAATATTATATAATCACATGGTATAAAAATTAATTACACTAATTGATTTTAAATATGACGAAGATGAATTGAGGAAAGAGAATGTATGCGGGATGATAAAAAGTAGGGAGAGGAAGAATGAAAAATCTAATATTCTAGATCATCTACAAGTAAAGAAATAATGAGTCACCAATAGTAGATCTTCAAATGAGGTGGAAGAGTAAGAAAATGATAAACTAATTGATGTATCTAAATTCTAGATCAACTAAAGGTTAAGCTAAGGCGGAACTTCAACTCACTATATAAACCAAACAACCACTAACATCTCTTTATAACGTGCAAAAGTTTTACAATGATAAATATATTTGGGAGACGACGTTGGAGTTGGAGCTATTGTATTTGATTATTCCAAGTAATTGAACTTCATCATCATTCGACATACACCCCCAGTTTTTTTGTCATTTATCCCCCATGCATTTTAAAATCCACACACCTTAAAATAGTGCACACTTTATTAACAATGTTTAGGGAGGTCCAGAATCAATATCATGGAAAAAAGAAGAACCAAGTGAAAACCATACTATAAATAAAACCAACCTAATAATTCATAACTAAAGGATCAATCAACTGCCCTTTTGATCAGCATAAAGTTTCCCAAATAATCAATTATCATTCAAAATCTAATCTTGCATATGATTAACTAATTAAAGTTTAAAAAATTACAAAAAACCCACAATATAAAAAATAATAATAATAAAAAAAGAATAAAGCAACATCATAAACCAAAAAAAAAAGGGAGAAAAGGGAAAAGGGAAAAGGGAAGAAAGAAAGAGAGAATTATATGAATAGGTACCTGGGGATGGTAATTGGTAATTAATGGAAAAGGAGTTGACTGATTAGTTGATAAATGCTTGAAGGAGAGAAAGAGAGATAGCAGAGAGTTATGTAGGTTGCTGTGGACGGTGTGGGGTGGCAAGGTGGGGCAGTTGGTTATTGGTAAGAGAAGGAGGAGAAAAGTAGAGTTGTGATCTTCTTCTCTTTTCTGCGCACCGAAAGACATGCTGCTAATCCTAAACTAGTGACAATGACCATTTTTTTGGTTAAAAGGCGAGCCACAGATCGGAACCTCTTATTTATAAATTGTCTAATTTTATCCGACACACATTCATACTCTTGAAAATGGACGAAAGGATACGAAAAATCTATATCACTCAAAAACTTAAGTTAACTAGACTCGAGTTGTATAATGGGACTATACGGTGAAACTCTTTTCAACACACAGCACATTATGTGACAAGATAAAATTATATGATGTGATGACGATGATGGTCTAATTTTTAAATTTTTATTAAGAGGTTGGAAGTGATTTAGATGTGAACACAACAATTTTGCTTGGCTTTTAGTCATCAAAATTGATGTAGTGACTGGTATGTATTCAAATTAATATCACTTCTCTCTCCACCCTCCATTTATTGTTTGAAGAAAGGAATTGACTTATTTAAAGAGGCGAATTGAAGATAGATCTCAGCTAGATTCACTCCGACCACACATAAGAAATAAATTCATGTACTCTTTTCCCCTAAAACTAAGTAAAACCTTATCTTCTCATGTAGTCAATATGAAAATCAAACTTTTCCCCCTTTTAAAGGGAGTAATCAAATTTTCAACTTTTTTTTTTTTCTAAACTCCCACCAAACAACCAAACGTTTTAAAACTCCCATCCGTTAGCGGACCCAAAAATCCTGTTTGCACCATTCCATCTCCCCACCTCAGCGATCACTCTGACTCACGGGTGTAAGAAATAAATTTATGTTACTCTTTTCCCCTTAAATTAATTAGTACCTCACCTTCTCAGTGTAGTATTAATATGAAAAATCAAACTTTTCCCCCTTCTTTAAAGCAATCACTTCAAACTTTTCACCTCTTTTTTTTTTTTAAACTCCTATTTTAAAAACACCAAACGTTTTAAAACTCCCATCTGATTTAACCATCCGTCAAAAAAACCGCTCATACACCATCCCATCTCCTCTTCTTCCCCTTCTTCTAATCTACTCTTCAATCTCCTTCATTCTAATTAGCACCCTTCTCTCCTTAACCAAACCCAATTAAAAAAAAACAAACCATCGGATTCCTACACCAAATCCAAGAAAAAAAATTCCCCATTAGTTCTCTCTTTGACTTTAATTGTGAGAATAACCAATCTGGGTTGGAGACTAAATATATGATGTACGAGAAGCAACAAGCTAGATTTGGAGGAGGAATCACTTGATTAATGGTACATTTGCAATTGAATGACATTTTATTTTTCAACCTTCAATTCTAAAATCTAAAAATAAACACACATAACAATTGTAATGGCATTTTATTTTTCAATTAATCAATCTAAAAAAATAACCCTAATGTGTAACCAAAAATAAAAGATTGAATATTTATGCATAATTAGGGTTTAATTTTATAAACAAACCCGTAATTCTAAAGTCTATTCAAAAGTAATTAAAGAGACCTTAACAGGCCCTAAATCTGTAAAACATTAAGATTCTCAACAATTACTACAAATAACCTAACGAATTGTGGGTGAAATCTCCTGAAAAGTGGTGCGCAATCACCAACTTACAAAAACCCTAACTTCAATTGCAATTTCTCCCTTCACTTCTACCTTCAATGACTTAACAAAATGGGGTAAAACCCCAATTCGTGTCCTTCAACTTTATATTAACAATCTAAGACAAAAGTGGGCCCCACAACACACATTCATTAACGGATTCCCCGTTAATGGTGGGATCTTTAAAATATTTTTGTGCTTTAAAGGGGAGTTTTTTTTTAAAAAAAACAAAGGTGAGTTTTGAAAATCTTGTTTTAAAAAGGTGGAAAGTTCAATTTTCCTATTTAATACTTATCTACTTCTTTTATTAATCCAATTTTTATTATATTCTCCGTTTCTAAATAAGTTGGAATATAGAGAAAGTTGGCGAAAACTAAGGAAGTTAGAGAGATTGAAAGCGACCACAATTAAAAAGAAAAAAGTAGGATTTTAACTAAATAAACAATTGGATATATATTGATTGAGAAGGGTAATCATGTAATTTTACTGATTTAAAATGTTTATTTTAAGCTTGATGTCACTTATTGTGACATTTCCATATTAGAAAGTGTGTCACTTATTTAGAAACGGAGAAGTATTAGTCAATACCCATCCATTTTTTTCTTAGATCTAATACTCTCTGTTTCTAAATAAGTGACACATTTGCATGTATTTACTATTCACGCTTAGACTTTAATTAGCTTTGGTGATTTACATTTTAGGAAAACATACCATGTGATCTTATTAGATTCGTCTAATGTAAATTTTTTTTAATATCAACTTTTTTATAATTTTTACTTATTGATAAGTGTCGATATTAACGTTTAAAATAATACATTGGCAAACGCGAAAATATGAAGTGTGTCACTTATTTAGAACCGGAGGAAGTATTTGACTTTTCACATTTGTTTCAAGGACAACTTTGAATCATTATATCTCTAATTGTATAACAAAATTATAAAAAATATATCTGAAAAGTGTATATCGAGACGAATCAAATAAGATCTCACATGACTATATTTTTCCTTATGTATAAATAGCTATTAGTGGACAAAAGGAATTGGATGAACAGTGCCCAAAGTTAGCACATCTAATAAAAAAACGGAGGAAGTATATAATTTGGAGGGTAACGATGTATACAAAATTAAAAGGTCGTTGGTTAGAGCTTGAGAATGAATGAATGGTCTTATAAGAGACCACTAATATTAATTTAAAATTCGACATGAAACACATTTTTAAAGAAGAGAATTGGTCTAATACAACTGGTTCGTTAACAGCCCAAACCCAATAGAAAGAAGAGAATGAAACACATTTTTAAATAAAGTAATGGGTTAACTTAGTCCAATTTTTAATATAAAGCACTTTAATAACTTTTGTATAAGGAAAGGTAATTGAAAACAAAGGAAGGGAATAATAATACATGATTACCTACTTACCTTTAATTTATTTTATCGCACACTAAATTTATTAGGTGCTTGGTCTAAGCCATGAATGGAAATGAATAGTAACTACCAAGTAAGGGATTTTGTTATAAGAGGGGAGGGGAAGATAAGAAACTGTAGGAGTCCATTACTGGCACCAAGTAATGTTAATGGATTGATGGAAGGGTCAAACCAAACTAGAAGAAAGGAAAATTGGTGAACAAAACAAATCCTAAATAGATTGCTTAAAATGAAATTAAGTTGGGAATTTATGCCAAAAATTCGATTAATTGGTGTTATTAATGCTTGGTTACTCAAATTTCCTTGTTTAGATTCTTATATACAACCCTAAGTGTTGTATTTATCATTTTCCAAGCCAATCATTAATATCTTGAATTATTAATAATTAAAATTATAAAGATTTGATAATATGGAAATATATGATGGAGACGAATCAAACAAGACCCTAAGTGACAAATTGACTATTTTTCACTTACGCATAAATTACAAAAAGATAATTAAAGTCGAATTTATGAATAATATCAATAGTTGATCAAAATATATTATCTAAAATGAAACAAAGAAATTATATCTTTTATATGTTATATTATAATTATTTCATTGAATTAGAATAATTACGCTACTACTCCCTCCGTTTTTTAATAGGGACGTTTGCTTTTTTTTGGGCACCAAGAAAAAGTGCAAAAGAAGAGAGAAGGATAAAATTAGCAAAAAGGAAAAAGAGGGAGAAATGCAATAATTAGATGGAACAACCTATCACTTCTATGGGTAAAGGGAAAAAGTGTCTCAATTAAAAAAAACACCCCAAATGGCAAAATGTTTTTATTAAAAAAACAGAGACAGTAATACGTCCCTATTCCATTTTAATTGCAACATTGCGAAGTCACGTTTTTCAACGCACAACTTTAAACGTTTATATCTTTAGTTGTCTTAAGAAAAATATCAAAAAGCGGATATTAGTATTAAGTATAAATCGAACGAATCTAATAAGATCACACATGACTATTTTTGTCGTTAAATATGGATTTAAAAGAATGACAAAGGAAATTTGTGAATAGTGTAAAAGCTCTCAATGTTGCCATTATAATGGACTGAGAGTAGTATTTGTTAGATTTTGTATGCATCTCCTTGAATTGGACAATATGTCATTGGTACTTTATACAAGGATACATATGAATGTTAGTTCTAATACGGGACTATGTCCAAAATAAAAAGTTAAAAAGTATTTAGAACATATAAAAAAGAAAGTATAAACAAATTCTAGAAAGAGGGAGTAAAAAACTTAATATTAATTAATTTAATATTCCTATTATGTTGTTTTTTATTAAAATTTTTTGCTACATATTATATCTATTTTATACTTCATGTTAATCCCATTTTTTTATTTTTAACACATTTTAATTATAAACTTACACAAAAACGTATGTTAGATGATTTATCCATGAGTATATGGATTTAAGTTAAAACTTCAAGGTTCTAAAATTTTAACCACTACACATAAGATTTTGGTTAAAACATTGTTAGAAGGTCTATCCCAAGACATATCCTTATTTTATTATTCTGTTGAATTTGAGTTTCAATTTCAAAATATTAGCTAGACTCGAAATTGACTCGATTCGAAACCTTATCTGAGCAATGATGCCATAAACCCGAATGTTACCCAAAGATGAATGGACCTTGTCTGATCCCCCAGAAGCAGACTAAAAACCATAGACCCGATCTCCAGGCAAACCTAACCGCAACTGATGACCGGGCAAACAGATAACCCGCAGAATTACCATACTCGAATTAACCCAACCATATGGTTTCAAAAGAACCTGATTGTCATATGTCACATCCAGCCTGTGTGAGCAAATAAAATATCTGAAAGCTAGTTGATTAAGAAGCTTCGAATTAATCTGCTTGCCTGAATAACCAAGAAATACGGGAGCCTGGGTCCCAAGGCGAAACGCTCCTGTGGGTTGAGGGGGAAGTGGCCCCCTTAGCTCTCTAGTTATATAAGGTTTAGAAACCCTTATATATTTTGCCTTGTGGCCTATTCTACCCAAAGTAACCCCAAAGGGCTTATATAAACCCTTAGAGATAAACATTAACCGTATTCACTTATTACGTGTTGCCTAATACATCTTTATTCTGTACTCTGTTTCTCTTCCATAATAAAACTACTCTCCTTACTAGCCGAGTAGGGAAAACACGTTAAATTTCTGTGTGTTGATTATTGCTTTACGTTCTTATTCTTTATCGTCTATTAAATCTGTCGGTAACATAATTAATCATTCAAATCTCACATAAACCAAAGTTTCAAGCCTTCAACCACTACATAAGTTGAGCACACATGCTTGATTCGTCACCAGAAACAGAGAGGAACACTTTAGACGAAAACAAGGAAACTGATAGATTGGAAATTGGTTTCCTAAAATTCCGCTAATTACATCTATAAGTTCCTATAAGTTAAACATTTAAATCTGAAAAAAGTCAAGTTCAAGCCTTGGAAATCTTCTGCATATAAGTCATGAGCCACACATGCTAGATTAACTTTCACCATATATACCACAAAAGTAGGAAGACTTGAGACGAAAGAAGGAATCTAAATAAGAAAAACAATGGAAAAATATTAGAGAAAAAAAGGAGTCCATGTATTAGCTATACCTTATCCAAGTCAAGGACACATTTGTCCCATGCTCCAATTTTGTAGACGTTTAGATTCTAAGGGAGTCAAGGCCTCTTTAGCCATCACTAACTACATATCCAACACCCTTAACCCCAAATCCGACGGCCACGTTCGACTCGTAACCATATCGGATGGCTACGATGTATGCCGGATTCTTGGGGCGGAGAGCATTGCAGCCTCCTATCCCGCCCTCGAGGTCACCGGATCCTAAGCCGTAGAAGACCTTATTGTGCAATATGCTGCCACGGATTACCCCATAACTTGTATAGTATATGATGCATTTTTACCCATGGGCTCTAAATGTTGCTAAGAAGCATGGACTACTAGGGGCTTCGGCCTTTAACAAGCTAGTGCGGTTAATTATACTACTACTTGGTTCATCATGGGAAGTTTTCTATGCCGGTTGCTTCGCTGCCGGTTGATGTACTGGGGTTACCCTTGATCTCGGTGATCTACCGTCGTTTATGGGCTCACCAGGGTCGTACCCGGCTTATCTAGAGCGGGTTTTGAACCAAAACTCTAATGTGGACAAGGCTGATTTTGTGCTCGTCAACACAGTCTATGAGTTGGAGGACAAGGTAAAAAGTTAATTCATGAATTAGCTCATGTGAACTATGATTCAATAACATACCCCTTACGCCATGGCCCATGGTTACTATTAATTAGACGTATCACGATACTTTCCTTATCACTAAATCTATTTCAGCTTTTGATCTTTATCTTTGCATTATTTGCCTAACACTGTCACTTTGGCCACCCTTTGCCGGGGATAAACGCATGGTAGGGGTGTGCACAAGTGCTCAGAACCGGGCTAGACCGGAACTGGTTAGACCTGTGGACCGGAATTTTGGATTTTAGTGGACCGGGAACCGGACCGGGAAAATTCAGATCCGGTCCAGGTCCAGACCTTGAAAATCGGGGTCCGGCTCCAGGCCGCACCTATTTTGTGGTTTTCTAAAATTTTTTCTTAAAAATCCTTATTTTTCTTTTCCGAAGTTTTTGACATGTTTCACGAAAATGATCATATTACTCATATCTATCTAATATTATAGACTCTAATGTAGGCACAAAAAGACTAACTATTTTTCTACAGATTTGTACCAAAAAGTTTTTATATTTAACGAATTTTTATATGCTTTTTTTAGATATATATGTATAATATTGCTCTAAACGAAAACCTATCTTAAATTTATTAATGTAATGTGGCAACCATAAGTTCATTATAAAAATTTTAAAAATAAAGAAATAAATGGTTTTAGATCTGCGTCTCACCCGGTTTTTTCAGGTCTTTGACTGGACCGGACCCGAAACCGGAGATCTTTAATATTTTGGGGACGGAGACCGAACCGAATTTTCGGTCTGCTCCGGTCCGGTCCAAATTCAGGTCCGGACCGATCTGAAATCAGGCCTGGACCGACTTGCACACCCCTAAACACAAGTGATATCATGTCATAAAATGCGATTGTGTATATTTTAATATTTATTTTCGAAATTTATAATTTTCTCTCATAAAGAATTAGAGATATCGAAGATTAAAGTTATACATTGGCAAATCTTCGTAGTAAAGATTAAAATTAAGAGTATATATTTCAACAAATATTCTAAAAGTTTTGGATTTTATTCTAATTTTGATTTGCGTGCAGCTACTTCACAGTTTACACCTTCTTTATCATAGATAATTTTTTTTATCCATTATTTTGCTATTAAAATGCTTTTCACGCCATCGTCTACGCATAAGTACAATGTTTATCCTCATCCCCACCCAATGGACGAATGCAAAGCATGTTCCACTAAATTCATCCCACGAACTTCACTATAATTAACATAAGTAAAATCTTCCATCACTTGTAGTAAGTGTTGCTTAATTTAGCCGAATACATTGCTGGTCCTGATATTTTGAGGGTCCTAGGCAAAAATTAATTATAGCCTATTGTGTGAAAATCTATGAAAGATGCATAACATTTTTTAAGTTTTGGTAGAAGACATTAATTTACTTGGTGCCTTAGAATAAGAGAAGACATAAATTTACTTCAAATAGTCTAATCTCTATTCTATAAGGGAAGAGGTGGGGACACCAAAAATCTATAATACTTTTTTTAATTCCTAATTAAATGTAACAAATCTCTCTATATAATTAACTTTTTCATTTTAAAAAATACATCTTAATTTCCTTTTTACCTTCCATTTTATATGCTGCACGCATCGCATGTATTTGGTACTTGTACTAAATATAGGAACTCTAGAGGATTAAACGCAAGTTGAAACTTTATAGGTAACTTGCTCAACCTTTTAATATTCTAGTAAAAAATTGGTATGACGGGCGTTGCGTTAACGACTCGGGCTGTGCTGGGCGCTTTTTTTTTTTTTTCTTTTTCCACCAATCTACAATTAACTTGCATATATCAATTTTGGGCCCTCTCCCAGCTCGGGGCTAGATGATTACTCCCAATGCCTACCCTTAAAACCGCCCCCGACTCATAGACGCTCATGCTCCAAATTCAACACTATACTATTAATTTGCTATCCTGTGATTTAAAAGGATCTTAAATAGGATTTTAAAATTATTTAGATCCTATTGTTAACTTCCTATAAGTAAAATTAGATCAGGATATCATACATTAATAAGATTTTACTTAGGACTTCGACTGCTCGGTTTTTTCTAGGTCGTAAAAATGTAGGATCATAAGGTTTACTTTGAATTTTTTGATGATAAGGTTTATGATATAAAATCTTATTTTAGAGAATAATTTAAGCTTCTATAAAGAGATGAAATTATAATGATTTGAATTCTAATTGGTGTATATGCTTATCATACATAAGACATATGTTATGCCCCCTCTCCGTTTTTTAAAATTGGGACAATTTAATATTTGAAATGATTCTAAGCCCACTTCCCTTTAACCATAACTTTTTACTAATATATCAAATCTTCGCATATAGTATGTTATATGATTTGTTTCAACGTATTGATGGGTGCCCTTTATCAGAAACAACCTTTAAATACACTTTTTTGCGATAAACAATTAAAATTTTTTTGCAAGAAACAACTTGTCTAATTTTTTTTTGCGAACACACCTATCACTTTTCCGGTGTGCAAAGATCGCTTGACCAAATCAAATTTTCTATTTGCACCCTTTCTATTTCCACCTCCTTTTCCCCCATTTGTTCTCCATTATATAAGCACATGTTTTTAAAACCCAAAAAGCTCTTTCTCTTTTAGTAACCTGATTAGTAGTGTCTTAGTACTAATAGTGGGATTTATATAATGGGGAACAAAGGAGGGAAAAGAAGTGTGGAAATAAGAGAGGAGTGCAAATAGGAAATTTGACTTGGTCAAGGCCGGAAACTTGTTGTCAACGCCGGAAAAGAGTGATAAGGTGTGTTCTCGCAAAAAAATATACAAGGTTGAGTCTGCAAAAAAATATACAAGGTTGTTTCTCGTAAAAAAATTTTTAAAGGTTGTTTCTCGCAAAAAATTGTATTTAAAAGCGTTGTTTCTGACAAATTTCCCAAATAGGTTTTAAATTTTTAGTTTTGATCAATGTAAGTGTTGCAGTAGATGATCTATTCATATACTTATTGACATAGTCGGTAACATTAAATGTTTTAACTTAAAAACGATAATGTTTTAATTTTCAAAAAAGTTACTGTATAAGATTTGAACTTAAAAGTGTAAAATTTTTAACTTACAACCTTGAAGTTAATACATATTTAACCTAAAGTTTACACAGTTTATCCATATTCTCAGTTGATAGACCGTCTTATTCCAAGCCTTTGTGAAGATAGTTCAAGATATTAATGATTAATAACTTCAAATCGTATATTGGTACGCGGAATATTC
>CANSGD010000714.1:0-102571 GCA_947645195.1 Patellifolia procumbens | reverse complement strand
GCAAACTTCACATTAATACATTCTAAATTCTGGTCTATAGTTTGAACGTCTTATGTATTGCTTATTTGATTAGTTAGTAACGTCCCAGTTACATCGTCATTAAGTGGGCATTTTATTATCCACAGCCATCTTGGGGCATTTTTCCATAGATGGACGAAAGATGATTACTAGATAATAAACCATAAAGGTCCATTATGCAAGACAGATATTACTTCTGAAGGAAGACGTCTGCAAAAAAAATCATAATCTGCTTCAAGATATAACTGATGAACAAAGACTTCTTGACAAAAGTTCTTTTAACCAGAAGCACTGATTTAAAACCAAGTTCATAGAAACTTGAAAGATAGACGAACACCGCTTCCTAAAGGAAGTCAGCAGAGACGTCTTCCCCTAGTAAAGGAAAGCTCCGTCATAATACCTAATATTACACAAAGGTATTATTTCTTAAAAGAAACTGCCTAAACGTCTTAGTAGCATGCCTCGTTACTTACACAAAAGGATGGACTAGATTTCCTTCCTACGATGTCTTCGTCTAGAATGTACTCAGCAGGTGCATCCTAAGAAGGGGGGCACAGTACCACGTCCAGCAATAAAGAACAATCCCCGGACGTCTTTAAATCTTACAAGGATGCAAAACAAGGTTAGTTCAAAAAGGAAAATCATTGATTAATCCTCGGATGCCTCCCCAACATAACTTGGATTTTAACCAATAGTTGGTTCAGTGAAGGAAAACGTCCAAGACGTCTGGACTTCTGGACGTCTTCCTTGAACAAAAACATTTAACCAAGAATTGATTCGTAAAGGAAAACGTCTAAGATGTCGGTCTCGAGATTGCTCTGAACGTAATTTGGTTTTTAACCAATCATTAGTTCCCCAAAACGTCCAAGACGTCTGGATCTCTGGACGTCTTTTCTTGAATACGACTTGGTTTTAAACCAATACTGGTTACTGAATACCATTCTTGGATGTCTTCTTCATCATGTTGACAACATTCCTGATTCATTAACTTGGTCATTCTTTAACTAAGCAGTAAAGAAATTAGAGAAGGGAACCAGAAAAGGGAGTTATAAACCTTCATTGTATATTAACTACTTTTGGACGAGTTTGGACCTTCAAAAGTACAAAGCAGGTTTACAGGTTGGTCAACCAAGCCGGAACAAAAAGAAACTACCCCAGGACGAGTTTGGACTGCAAAAGTACAAAAGGGGTTTACAGGTTTATCAATCAAGCATAGAACTCCCAATGTTGCCTGGACGAGCTTGGACTGCTAAAGCTCAACAAATGTTTACAAGATCCCCCTTTGGTCTAAAACCAAGTATGGCCCATCTACAAAAATACGGAAGCATAAAATTACAAAGCAACAATTGACAGCAAGAGGAGCATCCTGATCTGGTTGCGGGCCAAGACTCTAATGACAGTTGCATACTTCTTCAACTCTGTCAAGCTGAGCCTGAATATCTTTTCTGCCCTTCAATTTCATACTTTATTACTTCGTGGGTCCTTTCTTCAGTCTTGCACCAGTTACTCGTCAGGAGTACCTTCCATATCTTTCTCTGTGTCCGCAGGCATTTGCCCCGTTGCATCAGCTGTGGCATCAGGTTCTTTGTATTCCTCCTGTCAGAATCAATAAATACTGGGGGTTTCTTACTGAGCAGCCGAGCTCAGCATTCCTCTTGGAACAGAAGTCTTCTCTTAAATCGGGGCACCTCTTCGGAGTCAGCTAGTACGTCGAAGGCTTTGAGTGCCCATTCCTAGCCTGGTTTTCAGTGCTGAAAAGCTTTTGATGGCCTCCTCAAAGTCACGTTCCCTCAAGAGCTTTTTGACGAGCCACCTCAGCTGTAAGCCCCACAATGGCCTCGACACAAGGGCTGCGTACAAGAGCAGACCTCTTCCTCCTCGATGGCCGAGTTGCCGAGTCAAGCTGACTTCTCAGCCGATCCACCTCGGCTTGCAAGCTACCCAGGCTCATCATCAGGCGCTTATTCATATTATCCATACGCCTGTTTTTCCATGGCTCTTGCGCTTGAGCATGCCCAAGTTCAGGGTTGCCAGCTCCAAAAATGGACTTGTCCCCGTCATCAGTTACCTGACGGACGAGCCTCCTATTCTCTTTTACTGAGGTCCCTGATATATCCCCAGTTTATCAGAGAACTAAAGCTCAAAAAGTGAAAAGTTAGACGGCGGGATAATAAAACAAGATATGTTAAGTATATAAAAAAGATAGTAGTGGCACTACCTCAGCAGTCAGCTGGGTTATGTAACCCACATGGCCGGCAGCAGCTCCTCTCAAGCCCCTTGACATAGGTTCAGGGAGGAAACCCAAAACTTCACGCTTACCTGTTCCCTTCCATTTTTGAGTACCTTGGCAAAGGAGGGGAAAGGCTCATCAGGATAATCCTCGTCCTCAGGACCCTCAGCCATTGGCCCTTTTCCTTTATCTGTAACGAGTGGAGGATTAGACATACGGATAGGAAGAATAAGTGTTTGTGGGTTGGACGGGCTCTGTGATCGTCCCCCAATTCTCAGTGTTCTGACCACGTTTGGAGAATAAGACTCACCAGAAGACAAAGACCTACCACGATAGGCCGGGGGGCATTTGACTTTCCAGCCGAGCTGCAGCCCACTGTAAGCCGAGACTGGGGGTTGCCGCGTCCGGGGTCCCCCACTTCAACAACGTCAAGCATATCAGCCGCGTCCGGCTGAATGGATAAATCAGCCAACGGGAGAATTTCCCCCTCGTTTGGAACAAAAAGGGGTGGAGGAGACTTCCACTCCCTTAACCTTACCTCCGTCAAAAGGACGAGGTACTCTGGTAACCAGCTGGCTAACAGGAACAGCTTTCAAAGCCTGCGACATACTAGAAGTTGTACTTTTCTTCGAAAGTACTCTTGCTCTTCTTTGCCGGAGATTTATCTTCGTCAGGAGTGGATGCAACTCTTTTCCTGGCTGCGGGCACCGTACTGGCAGGCTTAGACGAAGCTTTGTCTGCAGCCTTGGCAGCGGGGGCTTTGACTAAAAAAAATTTATTAGTACACATTGCTTGCAGAAGGAAACCGTCCGAAATATTATTGAATGACTTATGTATTCAGATTCCATAAGACCCAGTGATTCATCAAGGAAGACATCCTAGGCTAGAAAGCTTGGACGTTCTCCTGATTATTGAACAACTTGGGCACAAAGAGATCCAAACTGATCCATAAAGGAACACGTCCAAGAATTTACTACTTGACGCCTTCCTTCTCATAAGAATTAATTGATGAACAAATTCTTCAAAGAAGGAAAACGTCCAAGGATTTACTACCTGGACGCCTTCCTTCTCATAAGAGTTGACGAACAATTTCTTCAAAGAAGGAAAACGTCCAAGGATTTACTACCTGGACGCCTTCCTTCTCATAAGAATTAATTGATGAACAACTTCTTCAAAGAAGGAAAACGTCCAAGGATTTACTACCTGGACGCCTTCCTCCTCATAAGAGTTGACGAACAATTTCTTCAAAGAAGGAAAACGTCCAAGGATTTACTACCTGGACGCCTTCCTTCTCATAAGAATTAATTGATGTACAATTCCTTCAAAGGAAAACGTCCAAGGATTTACTACCTGGACGCCTTCCTTCTCATAAGAGTTGATAAACAATTTGTTCAAAGAAGGAAAACGTCTAAGGAGTGAAATCCTAGACGCCTTCCTTCCAATATCAAATAGTTCAAACGCAATTTGTTCACTAAAGGAAAACGTCCAAGGATTTCCTACCTGGACGCCTTCCCATTCAGATCAAATAGTTCAAACACAATTTGTTCACTTAAGGAAAACGTCTATAGATTGAATAACTGGACGCCCTTTTCAGAACAATTTGTCTTTAGACAATTTGTTCAATACAGAAAAACGTCCAATGATTGAATACCCGGACACCCTCCTTTTACAAGTAATATTGGGTTGAAAGTTTGAAAAGAATTAGAAGTGGCTGTCTTACCAGGGTGGTGCCCCGTTTCTCGGCAGGCTTCTTGGCCGCCTCCATGCGCAGCTTATGGGCAAAGCGAGCTGGCTCCATTTCGCCCCTCTCTGAGAGCGAGTCAACAATGATCTGGCTTCCTCTGGAAAACAAACAATAAAAACAAAGTGAGACAAGGACGTAATGATGGAGCAGAGGAGAATTATAAAAATTGGATTACCTTTATCCTCGCCTAACCAAAGTCCAGCGGCCACTAAAAATTTGTTACTATAAAATCTCTCCTTGAAGGGTATCCAGCCGGCAGGGCCTTTGATGGTTGGACGATCCTCCTTTTTATACTCCACCACTTTGAAGTGGTCAACCACCATGTCGTCAAATTTATTCTCCAGGCCCAGGAGGGGAGCTCCACGTCCAGTATGGGTAACCGCACGACTACGGTGCCTATAACGTTTGGCTGTTTCCTCGTCGGGGGCCCGGAGATAAAGGAAGTGAGACTTCCAGCCATGCATCTTTGACGGCTTACCCCAAGCCGTCATAAAGCCAGTCCGATTACATATACTAAACCAAGAGCCATCCACCGTCTTAGGCATCTTGGATAAATAGTGCATGTGAGTGAAGGCGGCTAAAGAAAGGGGATAACCTTTAAGCTCACAGGTAGCTATAAAGGTCAGGACGTTGTGCCATGCATTGGGAGCCAGTTGACTTTGGCCGAGGTTATAATGACGCAGTATCTCCTCTATGAAAGGGTGAAGGGAAACCTAAGACCACAATCTAAGGCCAGTTTATAAACAGGAAATTGGCCGTATTTGGAGTCAAGAAAGGTTTGCCCCTTAGAAGGAATGACAAACTCATAGTTTGTTATGGGAATAGCTGCCCATAAATGATAGGGATCAGTTCCAAGCTTCCTTAGCCAAGCCCTATCTATCTTTATGGTCCCAGGGTCTGCTAAGTCTCCTAGGGTTCTGCGAATTTCAGATGGAGTGGGTGAAGCACTTCCCTCGTCCTCACTATCTCCCTCGTCCTCCTTCTCAGCTTCCTCTGCATCATCCCCTTGGGCTTCGTCATCAACCTCCACCTCATCAACAAGCTCCTCATCCTCGTCATCATCATATAAAAGAGGGTTCTCTTCCTGAAGCCCAGACGGCCCTGCCACGGACGATTCTGGGTCAGAATAGGGTCGACTTTGTTCACCTAGCTGTATATCATCCCCATAGGGAGATCGTTCTGGAATCTCAGTAGGGCCCCTTTGTGGGCCTCGACCAGTTGATTCCTCTATTTCTGAGCTAGAGGTTGGAAGGATTAGCTGGCGTCTTAAACGAGCAGTTTGCTTGACGCGCGCCAGAATACCCTGCACAGGCAGAGACTGGGACGTCGGACAAGGTTGATGGGCACAAAAATACACAAAGGGACCGCCAAAAAAGGTCCAACTCTAGAAGAACTCGAGGATGTTTGGAGTTTATTTCTAGGGCCTAGACACTCTCTCGGACGGCCAAGGGTGTTGGACGAGGATGAGGATTCCATTTATTTATAAAGAATAAATGAATAAATAAAAGAATGGAAGGAGGAAAGATACCTGACGAGCTTTGACAGGTGGGCTGAAGACAGATGAACGTTGAACAAAAGCGGCTCTTCGGACGATCTGTGCTTCTCTCTAAAAATATCTCTCTCTCTAGAATGCTCTCAAAACTCTGAAAACAGAAAGTGAGGAAATGAAGAGGAGGGGGGATATTTATAGGAGGGTAAAAAGACCTTTCTCCTCCCACAGTAATTTTACACGTGTCACCTTGTGAGAGGGGCACGTCAGCATCCCACATCATTTGATTGGCCCTTTCTTTCGGTACAATTGGACTTACTTCAGTAAAACTAGAATTATTACTACTGATAAAAGGAAATATATCAGTATTGGATTCAGATACCTTCCCTTTTTAGGGGCAAATGTTGTAACATATCTAAAGAGGACACGTGGCCCAGTCAGGGATGGCCACGTGGCCCAATGAATTGGTGACACGTGGCTCGCCCCCTCATCCACACTTGGCAGCATGTTATGGGGAGCTAATGATATCATCAATTCTGCAAACAAGAGGCCCAACTATTCCCTAAAAGAGGGAATAATCAGCCCAAATTCCCTAAAGAGGAAGAAGGTGATTGGATAAAAGGCTCAGGACAATCAGACCATGACAAGTGCCGCTCTCCCATTGCCTAACCAATCACATTCCTTCATCCTAGGGTGCTCTTTTCTACACATAGATACTATAAATAGTCCCTCATAATCAGGTAAAAAGGGGAACAACAACTCTCTCTTAAACTTACTCTGTCAAAATTCATACCCAGCTATTATCTATTGAACACTGACTTAAGCATCGGAGAGGGAATCAAACCCAAACCTCCGATTTGGTTTTCCCCTTTTGCAGGTTCGGGAACGAAGCAACATCTCAGCACAAGCCTCCCAATATCAACCATACACCTGTCCATCATCAGGACAAATACCGTATTCTTCAAGTTTACTTAAAACAACTGTGCTTCTTAAGCTAATAATATAATTTATTCAGTTTCAGAACTCGGGGTATTACAAATAAATGTTCCTTGTTATTTAGTGAACTAGCCATTTTTATAGTGTTGTTACATTACTACTGTTATAATTGTGTCATCTGAAACAACAACAACAACAGATACAAATCACCTCTTGACCTTCTACCGCAACTTCGGCTACCCCAAGCTACTTTGACAAAAGAATAACAACTTATGCAACCATGACATATTCGGCACCGCGCGCGACAACTAGTAATTCATAAAAGGGTTTCAATGTGTAAAAAACAGATACATGGTAAAATTATCAAAATCATGAAGAAAATAAGTATTATTATATTATAACAACATTGCAGCTAACAATTAACTACTTTAGAGTTCTCAACTATAACATTGCAGCTAACAAGTATTATTCATAAAAGAGAAGTTATAAAAGATTTTGGAGAATTGAAAGTTAGGGTTTATGATTTAAAAACAAGATTAAGTGAAGTACTTCAGAAACAAGACCTTGTAGATGATTTAAACGCTAACAACCTGCTATTTTAAAAAGTTTTGAATTAGAATTGATATAGTAATTGAGAATTAGGGTTTTTGAAACGAAAAACTCATAATATGAACTGGTACATGAATTTTCGAACCAAAAGAATAAAGATTTACCTCGCTAGTAGGATGTCGATGTTTGGTGTTGTTGAAATTTGACCTTTCTGTATCTTGATTATACTTAAATATCGCGTGTTTTGTGTTGATATGGAGGTTCATTTTGAGCTTTTTGTGATTTCCACCACGAAAGAGAGGGGAGGTTCAATTTGAGCTTTTCATGATTTTCACCACGAAAGAGAGGGGAGCTTCGTGTTTCTTCGTGGAGGTTTTATTTTTGGGACCAATTTCTTCTTGTTTTCCGCGTCTTATGATGGGGCTGATGGAATTGTTTTTTCACCGTTAGATCTGATCGCACCCAAATCAACGGTCAACAGGCCTTGTTTTCAGTTTTTCAGTATAAGTCTTGTTTTCAGTGGAAGAGGATCCGGTGAAACTGTTTTCACCGTGGAAACCAAATAAAGGGGGTGCGCTTGTATTCATTAATGTCACTTTTGTAAATACGGACAACTTTGATATTAGCAGCACAACTTTGATATTAGAAGCATGCATACCCCTTTAATCGTAATATTTACCATTTTAAATCTTATATGTACCCCTTGTTTTCTAATCAGCACTGTTAGTTTTTAGTTGTGAGCAAATCATAGGTTTTTAGCAGAACCTAACTATATATATATATATATATATTGATTAGACATAAACGTCTTAATATAATAAAATTGTATAATAACGAATAATAAATTATCAATTTATAAAGCTTTTACTGTTTTTTTTCTATTGAAAATCAACATAAATTAAAAAACGTTTAAACATAAATAAACTTGGCATTGGATTTGCATACCCAAAAGAAAAGGTAGGTAATCCTAGTATCCACCAAACCCGCCCCATGTATAACCTTCCTTTCGAAGTTCTGTAGCAGCTTTACCGACGGAGTTTTCCAAGCATGGAGTCGTAACTCGTAAGGACATATCAGCAAACAAGACAGGCAAGCACACGCTCATTATCACTCTTTACGTCTGTCTGTGTTTTTGGCCACTTTCACTCGGTTGATTATCTATGGCCGCAGCAGCAGCTTCAGCCGCAACCTCTATCGTCAAACTCGAGAGCTCCGGCTTAGCCTTGCCTTTCCGTCGCCGGATCTCTCAACTCCGCATCGCCTCACCGTCGCTCCGCCTCTCCCATTCTAGACCTCTGACCTCCTCCAATTCTTCTGGTAAATCCTTTTTTTTTTTTTAATATTCCATTTCATCTATTTTTTGGATGATTACTTGCATGTTGTTTATTAACACTGCCTGTATGAACCTTGTCTTTGTTTCGCATTATATGGCATAGTACTTGAGTGGATTGCCAATTCCAAAGAGGCTTAGGTATTTTATTTTGTTTGTTGTACTAGATGATTTCTGATTGAATTCGTATCGACTTTATACGTGTAACTCTTTATAATGGAAAATGTAGGTTGTTTTATAGCGTTTTGAGTTTATCCTCACACATCAAAACGTCGCCACTTTTATGCTTGGTACTGTGATCGCTCAGGAGTCAGGAATAAGATGATTAATAAACGTCGATAAAGCCGTTATGAATTGAGGAACAAGTTATAGATATGAAGAAAGAAAACAACACTAATAACTAAGCAAAACGATCAACTAAAAGCTTTGTATTGATGACTTCTCCATTTACATCAATGGAGTACAAAGAGAATGACACTATCTAGCAAACAATTTCTCTTTATGTTGTTCAATTGACAAAACCCTTAACAATGGTGTTTTCTTCCCTTTTAGCTTTCTCTCAGTCCCTAGAATGCTCTTGGATTTCACCAATCTCATCATGTTAGATTTAGGGTCGTTAAGGACCTTTCATACTCCCTTAGTCTCATAGGAGACGCCCCTAAGAAAGCTTTAAACACACCCGTAAAATATAGAGCACGTGACTCCGTAACTATGTGGTCATACTGATCGTCCCAGCGAGCAAAGAACGCTACTCGTCCGAACCCTTACCACAACCCACTTTCTTAAGCTTTTGCTCATTTGCACATCCAAGCACATTTTTGCTCGTCCGAGCTCCTTGCCCAAACTCCGGGATTTGGCACATGAATACGAATGTCCCCCTCTAGGCCAAATTCCTTCTCCCTCTTTACACGCCGCCCTTATTGGTAGTGGTTTTCTCACAACATCCGCAAACGCCACATTTCTTGGTAACTTACACCTCATAGGCTCATACTACCAACTACAAGGCCTTTCCTGACACGTCTACTTTGCAACACATACAAGTTGATTTTTTATGATCCTTGGAGTTCGGACAAATGCAATTCTAAATTCTTGGATTATTCAAACTAGTTATATGGTTGAATTCTAGAATTTCGATGAAATCCCAGAATCCAAACAGGCCATCAATTAATTGAAATGGGCAGTCTCTCTATGGACCCTTGAGTCCTTGACTATTAAGGGTCAGGATGTTTAGATGTTGTGACCCCCAACTAACACCTAATAACATCTGAAGTGGAACACACTAGATGACTACATGAATTGCTTTCGATTGAGATTCATTCTGCCTTGCTGTTGTATTTTACTCTCTTTTATGTTTAGTCCTTTTAGAGGTAGGTTGCATACATTTGGACCTCCCCGAATCTTCTCGTTGTTGCTGGGTAGCCTTATCCTTGATAGTTGTACGGATTTCTGTCTGTGAAAAACGCATAAAATTCCATGACCTGGGTGACTAATAAACTTAAAATTCTAGCTGAAAGCTTCAAACCTGTTCTGATTTATCTGTTCTTCATTTGTTTTACTGTCCAAGCTTGCTCTATGATGGAATTCTTTCTCATTCCTTTCCCATAATCGTGTTTTTAATGTTATGGATGGAATAATGTGAACTGACTTCCCCTGATATTCCAACTGACCTAGTGGGGCTTGTTGAGCTTTTGATTCTCCATATCAACTACAAGATTTCTAGAATGTCCGTTGAAATATTTGTTAGAGGACATCCATTAAAATCATATGTTGAGAATTGAGATCTTTGTGAGATGATATTCATTAAGCATATCCATCAACTATAAGAAAGGAAGAAAATCGCAGATGACGCAGGAGCGGCTGTAATGGTCGAATAGAAGCAAATCGCGGTTAACGCCGCGTGAATGTTTTCCACCGTTAATTTATTAACCTCAAATTTGCATTTATGAAGTTTTATAAGTATTCTCATAACTTAATTTGACTAGAGCTATTATATGGTTGGGTTATACATACGGTGAACAAAAAACTACCTAAAAAATGAGTTCCATATTCTATTATAAATATAAATTGATACTAACCATATATATATCCAATTTGAAAGCCTAAGGGAAGCTTTTTTCCTTCCGTTGGTATGTGCCTAACTATTTTTGTGCTATTATGTATATTACTTCCTCCATTTTTATTTAATTGCGACACTTTTAGATTTACGAACTCCTAGGCATTTTTTGGGAAGGAAAGAGATGGAGAGGAAAAAATAAGGGGACCCAAGTGAGAGGAGAGAGATAAAGAGTTTATTGACCAAAAAAGAAAGTGTAACTTATAAATTGAAACTTCCTAAATAGAAAGTGTCACATTTTAAAAAAATGGAGGAAGTATCTCCTTTTTTTGGCCAATTCATTAACAGAAGTAATGGGTAAAAAGGGTCTATTGCAGCGAGTCACCATTATGTAAAAGACAACATCGCGAGATGGATGTGAATTCATCGCGGCATTACGTAGCGGAATTTTGTGTAACAACAAGCTCAAAGTCCGTTCTTCAACGGCCGTTACGTTACATAACGGCCGAGTTTTGTTTTCATGACTACAATATTTCTTGTATTATTTTGAACAACTTTTTCTGTTGATTTTATTGGAATAACTGATATGATCAACCTTGTCGGTTCTATTTTTCTAATAATGGTTTATAATTTCTATATAGATCTTCACTGATTAAGCTATGCTGATGTCTTCCAATGATCCCAAATTCAGTTATTAAGGCCCAGGTCGCAACTGGTGAACAAGCTGCTGTTGCTGCGGTACAACAAGTTGAATCCCCAGTTGTTGTTGTCACTGGAGCTTCTAGAGGATTAGGGAGAGCTATCGCATTGACTCTAGGGAAGGCTGGTTGTAAGGTTTGTGGCTGTCACATGGGGGTATCTTAGTGTAGCTAATCTCACTTCTGTTTGTAAGGGCTTCAGTTTTGTTTGTTCTCCATCTGTGAGACTGTGACTGGTCTTGGGAGTTTATTACCCTAATAAAAAACGACTTGTCAGTAGTAAGTAAAATGACCTGAAGTTTTCGAATAGGAGATAACCCTTTGAATGGCCTCTTAGGATCCATCTCACTTCGAGTGTGTTAGATTAGGTTTAAAAGGAAATATATGTAGGGTTGGAAAATTCAACATTGTGGAAAAGGAGAAATATTTGCAAGAAACTGTCAACTGCTTCTGATTTTCTGATCGTTTAAAATGAACTGGGTTTCAGAGCAATTATGACCTCTGCATAAATTTAATTATACTTGAACTGGTTGTGTGACTGCAGGTTCTTGTAAACTATGCAAGGTCATCAAAAGAGGCGGAAGAAGTATCCAAGAAGGTCTGCTTTCTGTCTTAAAAGTTTTGATGGACTTGAGAACTCAAACTTCTGATGTAACATAGCATTGTTGCGTTTCTGCTCTCAATAAAATATATTATCTGCTGTTTGTTATGCCTTTGTTCTATATCTTTATATCTCATGTGTCTCTCCATGCTCTTAGATCCTTGATCAATTCAACTTATTTGTTTGTTCACAGTTCTCTTGTGGGATTAAAAGACTTGTCGATTTCTTTGTTGTGTTCCTATGAAAATGGAATTTCTTGGGTCTGCTTTTCTCTCCCTGGGAATAATGAGATATAATGGTTTAGGTACTTAAGAGAGCTCCGTATTCTCATTCACTTTGATACACTCTTTTGTTTAACTTGAGTATTGTGTTGAAAACCTTACCATTGCTTTAAATAGTGAAAAGTATTTGCGAGTAATCATTTCAACTATATAAATGATGTTGTGGGTTATCTTTCTCTTTCAGTTGTTCATAATCTTTCTTTCAGACCCTTTGTTTTTTTACTTGTTTGGTCATTGGTTTGAGGTTTAAAACATATCAATAGTGCTGTGAGCTAGTGCTGGTCTTGAGAAACACACTCTTCTCTTATTGCTGTTGAAGGTTATTGTTAACGAGCAAAGGTAATTAAAGAGTAGTATTGGGTTTAGAAACAATGGTGTTAACGTTGGTGATGTAAGTGTGCATTTAATTATTTGATTCCAGACCTATCCGTTTTCTTTCTTTTTGCAAGCCCTTCTACTCTCAACTTCTATTGTCTCTCTTAGTTGTAAAATTTCTGTTGTTTCCATATGTTGACAGATTGAATCTTGCGGAGGTCAAGCACTTACATTTGGGGGTGATGTATCCAAAGAAGAAGATGTAGAATCGATGATAAAAACTGTGAGCTTCTTTGCTTTTGTGATGAACTTCAATAACTCATAAAATTTTGTTATAACAAATATTGGTGGAACATCAGAGGATACTTAGTCGGTGGATTTTTATATGATTTCCATGTGCAGGCTGTAGACGCGTGGGGAACTGTTGATATACTGGTGAATAATGCAGGTTACAGCAGCTATCTTGATGACCCTGATTTTATTCTCCTAAAATTCTGAGTTGTTAGTTCATATCCATCTATTAAGAACAGGATCGTTTACTACAGGTGAAATTATCTGTCATTCATGAAATCTCACAACCATAGTGTTCTATGTTGTTTAGGTATTACACGAGATGGCTTGTTGATGAGAATGAAAAAATCTCAGTGGCAAGAGGTTATTGATTTGAACCTCACTGGGGTCTTTCTGTGCACTCAGGTTTGTGCAGTCCGCAGTACCGTGTTGTCCATGGAGTATTTGAGTTAGCAGGAATAAATTTTCATCTTCTTGTTGCAGGCTGCTGCCAAAATAATGATGAAGAAGAGAAAGGTATATGTGAACTCTTGTTTTTTCATGGCAAAGAATAAGCATGTTGAAAGATTGAATGAGCTGAAATTACAAAGTGCTAGTTTGATATGAATCAAATGGGAACTCAGGTTTTATTTTTCATTTTTGGAATTTTCCTTGAGCCATTCACTCGTCAATGTTCTCTGACTACTTACGCAGGGAAGAGTCATAAATGTCGCTTCGGTGGTTGGTCTTATTGGCAATGCTGGGCAGGCCAATTATAGTGCCGCAAAAGCTGGTGTTATTGGTTTCACAAAATCTGTAGCAAAGGAGTATGCCAGCAGAAACATTAATGCAAGTACCTGAGTTCTTCTCCTTGTATAAGATAATAAGATATTTTGTGCATTTGTGCTTACATTATGTGATCATATAAGCATCATGTTATTGGGGATTTATTACAGTATGGGCATTTGGCTCACAATATAGGTATGGGTTTTGAATCAATTAAAACCATATTTGGTTTTTTGTTTAACAACTATATCAAAACTGAAACCTGTGAGGCCCACCCTCTAAACCCTCAAGGGGTTCTCATACCTTTTTTTCTTGTACCACTATTGCAGTCACCACTTACCGGCTCATTGCCTCTCCCCTTCCACCACCAAGAGGGGTTTGATTGCCATCATTGACTTCAGGAAATTCCATGAAAATTTCTCTAGATTGAAATTTTGATTTGACCTTGTGGGCACTGCTGGTGCCAGTGCACTAGAATACCATTTAGACTGTTAGAGTTGCTCCTGATTAAAGTTATTTGTAGAGGGACTAGGAGAAAGTAAGTGGGGGTTGTTTGTTGGGGGGGGGGTAGGATGTTGACGCTGTTTGCACCAAATATTCAGAAGTTGGAAAGAGAGAAGGAATGAGGTGAGAAAAAATGTGGGGAGAGGGTTTTGACTTTGCATTTGAAGTGAACCAATACTCCCATATCATCACTCATCCAGACGCCATACCTCATACCAGAAGGGTCTTCAAACACTGTAAGTGTGCTTCCAGCAATGTATCTGACTGTAAGGCTTTTGATATTAGGTGAATGCTGTTGCCCCAGGATTTATTGCATCTGACATGACAGCCAAACTCGGAGACAACATTGAAAAGAAAATTCTGGAGAATATCCCCCTTGGTGAGTCGTGAGTAGCTGCTTTTATTGTGGTGAAAAGTAATAGTCTTGCTAACTGCATGGTAGTATATGATTAGTTGCTGATGATTATTTGAATTAATATATTGCTTTGCTTATTCTTATTCTAATTGGGGTTCATTGAAGGAAAAAGAAAAGTGATGTGGTGCTAAACTCGTGGGAAATATTTGCAGGACGATACGGTCAACCTGAAGAAGTTGCAGGACTCGTGGAATTTTTGGCACTTAATCCTGCTGCCAGTTATATCACTGGACAGGTATTATCAGTACTTTGTAATTTGGCAGTTTCTGTTCGTTGTGAAAAAAATTGATTCACATTCTTGAGTGCAGGTTTTGACAATTGATGGGGGCATGGTGATGTAAGAGGTTTACTGATATGAGACCAGCGAGATTACTCCTTCAGATCAATGACCTCGATTGCTGGTTATGGAAGTGTGGGGAGTTGGAAGGCCACTGGATCTCCTTGCAGTGCTCGTCCGGAAATTAGGCTTGAATATCAGACTTTATATTAAGCATATGCAGATTACTTGAGATTACTGTCGAAAAAGAAAACAAGATATTGCTTGAGATTCTCAGGTCTTAGATTCCCGTCAACTGCTTTATAGAGAACATTGCCAACTAAATATAATTTGTATTGAAATTAATTTTTACTGCAATGGTAATCTGGTTTTATAGTTGATTTCTTTTGTGTGGCTTCTTGATGAAAGAGTTGGATAGATAATGAAAAAAGGGAGGTGAAGAGGAGAAATGCAACGTGGGTATTAGTTATGATTTTCTCTGTGCACCCACAGCTTCTCTCTAGACTAGGAGAGAAAAAGTGAAGACTTCACCTCTTCGGCCCGATCCGAAGGAAAAGTCCGATCTAAATTAGAAAACATAAAAATTCGAATGAAATCCAATAAGGGTCGATTCTGGGGTAAGATTCGATTTGAATCCAGTTATTACATTTTTTTCCATTAATTAATTGATGAAAAGCACATAAATAGGGTTAGTAAATTTCGACAATTAGAAATTGAATAAGACATTACAATTTTGTTCATAAATGCTAATTTAATCCGAATATGAGACAATTTAAAAGTTCGAGTCCGAATATGAGAATATACCATCCTAATCAATATAGGAGGGAAAAGTCCGAGTCCATTGTGGTGGAGTGGACTTAAAATTTAGTAGAACCGGGTCCGATCCATTATCATTCTTACATACCTTACAATATAATCAATGTTCAATCTTACCATATGAAACCACCAACCGTTCTCAAAACCCTCCAGCCCTCTAAATCTTCTTTTCTAGAATGGTCTCTGGCCAATGGGACCCAACATCCCTGTTCAAGATGAAGACAAGATCAAGTATATTAAGGACTTCAAACTCACTAAAGGTAGTAGGAACATTCGCGGACTAGAGGGACTCTTCGAGGAAGATCCAATCTATGAATGGGTAAATAGACGATCGCATTGGTGGCAAACGAGACTCTCTATTGAACGAAATTGGTGAAGAGATTATTCTTTTCTTTTGCATACATGTTTGGAGGACCGGAAAATATTGCTTTTGCAAGTCACGACAAACTTCAAAGGGACTATTATGACGTCATCATTCTACTCCAAAGATGTGATTCCAAACTTAATTTATTGAGAAGCAACATTTTTATGTGAAGGGCATAATGGTAAGATGGAAATCGATCAAAAAATCTCCTTGAATTGATAGAAATTCTCTAATCAACTACATTATATTTCACTTTCACAAACGACAATTTGGATAGGAGTACAATGTCTCCCAATGTTTCCAGCACTACGGCCCACTAATCCTAGGATCCTATATGAAATATCTAACTAAGCATGTACTTCCTCTGATTCTTTTTAGGTCATTTGTATTTTATCATTCATGCCAATGTACTACTTTTAGTATTTGTTCCTTGACATATCCATAAGTAAAACTTATGAAATTTTTAATAAATATGTAAGGAGACGAATCTTACAAGCGCGCTTATATTGTTCTAAACTATAAATCACTAAGTGTGGTTGTTAGTTTGTATGATTCTCTTAGTTGGAGACTTTCTCATTAACCAATATATATAGGTATGACTTTCCAAAACTATGAGAAATATTTAACATCATTTACATAGTCAAATGTTGACAGAATATATAATGAACATATCAATATTAATATATAATTAGTGTCTATCACACCCCCTACACCTACAGCCGGAATGGGAGGAGGATGCTAAAGTCAATGAACAACTACTGAGGAATCCCTTTGGTCAAGATGTCGTGATAAGAAGATGGGACATTATGATGCATATGCATCTAGATTATCTAATCATTCTCGAAATTGTTGGTTGGTTTCTTTAACTTTTGTGGATGGTGGATATTGAGGCTTAAGAAATTTAATAAGGGATTAATTGATCACTAATCATGCAACGGTGTTAAGTAAGAACCAATTACTTTTCATTAGTTTAGTTTAGTTATAAACTTAACTTGGTTCTCATTTTTGAATTCAACACGACAAAATCTTTTTGGTGATTGTAAGCTATCTAAAAAGAATTATTCAACAGCTCTTTTTTGGATGGATAAAATCTAAAAGTTTCATTTTACAATCACTTTTAACTTAAAAAACATAACTAATAATCAATAAATCATAACTACTAACTAATGATCAAAATAATAATAACTAATAAAGGATAGATGGAGGTTGAATTTTGATACCATGTTCAATGGTGATCAGGCACAACACATTGGGGGCGTACACATCGGCCAAGTATGGTAAATTGAGAGTTTATGAGGAGGATTCAAAAGGGGGAAGTCATAGCAGCAATAAAAAAGATGGGATTGAAGAAAGCTACAACGCCGAACGACTTACCTATCGAAGTTTGAAAATGTTTAGAGGGGAGAGAGGAATTGAAAGGTTGACAACATTCTTGAATATGATTTGGAGACACAACAAAATGTCATCAGAGTGGAGGAAGAGTATTTTGATTCCTTTAAAGGCGATGTACAACAGTACAAGAGTGTACCGACTATCGAGGAATCAAACTAATGAGTCATACGATGAACATTCGGGAACAGGTTATTGAACAAAGACTTAGGAAACATGTAAAGTTATCGGAAAACCAATTTGGATTTATGGCAGGAAGATCGTCTATAGAGGCCATTCACCTCATGAAAGAGACAACAGAACTATACCATGATAGGAAGAAGGATCTACATATGGTTTTATTGATTTGGAGAAGTCATATGATAGAGTATCAAGAGAAATACTTTGGTGGGCTTTGGCAAAGAAAGGCGTTTCACAAAATTATATAGATATCATCAAGGACATGTATGAGGGGGCAACTACGAGTGTGCGGACTACAGTGGGGAAGACAGAAGAGTTCTCTATTACGATCGGAGTGCATCAAGGTTCTGCACTTATTCCTTTTCTCTTTGCTCTAGTCATGGACGAAATAACAAGTTCAATTCAAGATGATATACCGTGGTGTATGATGTTTGCAGATGATATTGTATTGATTGATGAGACAAAAGAAGATGTTGAAAGTAAGTTGGGATTGAGGAGACATACATTGGAAGCTCGTGGTTTTAGATTGAGCAGGGGCAAGACGGAGTATCTGGAGTGCAAGTTCTGTGGGGTTAGAAGCAGCGAGGCAGGGGCGATCACTTTTGGATGGCAAAGTGGTTCAAGGATCAAATGTCTTCCGTTGCCTTTGATGTATCCTCCAAAAGGATGCAAAACTCGATAGAGACGTGGCTCAGAATTAATGCGGGTTGGTTAAAGTAGAAAAGGGCCACCGGGTTCCTTTGTTACGACATTCTCCAAAGATTGAAGGGAAAATTCTACCGCACGACAATTAGGCCTGTTTTGTTGTATGGCACCAAATGTTGGGCGGTGAAACAATGCCATGTTCATAAGATGAATGTGGCAGAGATGCGTATATGGCGGTGGGATGTGTGGTCACACAAGGAAGAACCTATTAAGAAATGAAGTGATACAGAAAAAATTTAGAGTTGCATCTATTGAAGAAAAGATGCGGGGAAATCGCTTAAGATGGTTCGATCATGTGAAAAGGAGACTAAGTGATGCGCCATGAGAAGATTTGAAGAGTGGAGGAGTAATCAAATTGTAAGGGGCAGGGAAAGACCTAAGATGACTTGAATGAAGGTAATTGAAAGTCATATAGGGTTACTTGGTATCGAGGAGAGTATGGCGTTGGATAGAAGTGGGTGGAGGGGTAGTATTCACGTGGAGGAAGGGGTGTGATTACTTTATTTATTTGTTTATCATTTGAAACTTTTTGCTTAAACTTTTAAACTTTTTCTAAATACTTTTTAAAACTTAAAAACTTTTAAAAATTTTTTATCATACTTGTCGATGCCATCTCTTTTTGCTACGGTTTTAGATGATCATTCATGTTAGCCGCCCCCGAATCATTTTGGGAATAAGGCTTAGTTGTTGTTGTATCAAATAGACTAAAAGCTTGTTCTATTTGACATAAATGAGCTGAACTAAACTAAACTGAATTGAACTCTCAATTGAACATAACTGGAACAAAAATTGAAAAATCAATGAACTAAATTAAACTAAAATTGAACGGAAAGGAATGGTGAAATGTGATAATAAGACTCTATTTAACAACATTAGCTAAAGTGGAGCTGATCTGATAAGTTAACTTCTCTATAAAATGTACCTACCTGAAACTGATAAGGTGTTCAAGGTAATAAGGTACCAAAAAGTTTTAGTTATTTGGTAGAATTAAATGAAATAAGTAGCTGGAATCTTATATTAGAGTTCAACAGTGAAAAATCTAAATCACCTTATTTAGAGTTGCTATTTCAGATAGTTGCCAAACAATTCTATTCATTTAATTGATTAGAAATAACTAAGCTCCTTATCATTTAAGTCAGTTTATCTGTGTTGCCAAAGACACTTTAAAAGTATTGTTGACAACTAAACTAGGAATAAATGAATGGAACAGAACTGAACTAAACTAAAAATAGGTTAAGAGAACGGAGGTCCTAACTATTAACCCGAAACACAACTCTTTAATTCAAAACGATAACTATGTCATGGAATCTAATGAAACTCTCACACCATCAGCCCTCATGCTACTTTATATGGGCACAAATTATTAAAAGGGACGGTCTAATTTTATATTAAAATTAGACCAATCAAATCTCATACTTCCTCCGTTTTAATAAGTGATACACTTTGTTTTCACGCTTATCAAGGAAACGATTTAAGGGTATAAATGATTAAATTTTTCGGTGAAATTTTAGCACAAGTAATATAGAGTCTCATTTTTGCTTGTATTAAAATTTCATCGAAAAGTTTACTCGTTTACACCCTTAAATCGCTTCTTTGATAAACGTGAAAAATAAAGTGTATCATTTACATTAAAACGGATGAAGTATTTTACTAACAAGCTCATCTCATCTTACTCTAACCCAACACTAGGGATGTTCATGGGGCAGGACGGGGTGGATGTTGGCATTCCTATCCCCATTCCCGCCTAAATAACTCATCCCCATCCCCGCCCCATCACCATGGCGGGAGAAAATCTTATCTCCATCCCCGCCTCACCCACATGGATCCCCACACCCGCTTCACCCCCGCTAGACCTGCCCCCATCCCCGCCCCAATGTCAGTTTACTAAAGGTTTTGGGCCTAGAGAAACAAATTGTAAATTTATTAAAAAAGATAAATTATATTAAAACATAAATTTATTCAATACACGGGATAAAGCGGGGCGAGGATCGGGCGGGGATCGGACGGGTACAATCGAACATCCACAGCCTCCCCCATCACCCACGGCGGGTACTATTTTCATCCCCATCCCCGCCCCATCACCCGCGAAACCTTCCCCTATCCCCCCCTACCTGGGGCGGATGCAGGGTGGGTTTTGTGGGTCTCTACAAAACCCGCCCCACCATCCTAAACATTTAGCACCACTCTAGTCATCCTTTCCCTCCTCCTTTCCAAATTTCAGTTTTGATTTTGAATTATAACAAACAATTTCTTTATAAAAACATAAGACTTGCCGTAAAAATTTAACTAGTCACTAAATGTATTAAAACTAATCACTGAACAAATTAGACACTTTGAGCATTAAATGAACTAAACATGTTACGAAATTGAAAAAACAGGTCACGATATGAATTAAACTAATCACTTTCTTTGGAAAACGGCTTGCTCTTTTCTTAATATTTGGCTTGGACCGTCGCCTAATTTTAATTTAAAAGTATGCAGTCTTATAAGACCAACTGTTATATGGGAGCTAAACATGAATTACACCTAAGCTCAGGATCCTAAGTTAAAATTTTCCACTAAATTCCTTACATTTATCACAAAAAAAAATTAGTGATGAGGGTGGGTGGAGGAAAATCTTAAGTAAAAATAGCAAAATCACACTAAACAGATTTTCGGAAAAATAGCATTAACCTATGCTAAAAGTAAGCTCAAGAATATTCATCTCCAGTCATTCTATACAAATCACCACCTTTTAGATCTGAGATATACATGAACATAACTACTCGATATCCTCAACTAATAGTCTCTAATACTATAAGAAGTGTGACCAAAATTTCCTACTTTCCTAGAATTGAATTACTGTACAAAACTACAAACAACAAAATTCAATTTTTTTTTAATCAATTTCATTGCTTAACTAATCTTCAAACATACCTTCATCTGATATGCTAGATGATTGTGTCCCATTTACATGAGGTTGGCTAGCATACTCAGCACTCGAGTCACTTAGAATGCTGTAGTCGAAGTCATCATCACTGTCATCCTCTTCTGCTTCCTCGTCACTCCTACTCCCTGCAGCATCCTTTAAATTGGGTTTCCTGTGCTTCATTTCCTCTATTGCATCTTCATAAGACATTTCATACCAAACATTGCCCTTTCCCACAATAGATTTGTTGTGGGCATCTGTCATCCGTTCTTGCTTAGTCTTCTCTGAGTTCTTTGGCTCTCCCCAATAGTCATAGCGATACAAGGGGTTTGAAGGGTCATATTGATCCTTGCCAAGAATACTGGGATCAATGTACCTCCCTGGTTCTTGTAAAGGTAGGCCAAGAGCTTGGCGACTGCAACAAGAATTGAAGTTTCAGTAAACGGCAATCTGAGGCTAATATTCGCACCAGAAAGGCTATACAGCACTTATTCAAACACCTTTGTAAACTTGGAAGAGGTTCGCTTTCTTTGGATGATGATCATAAATGTACACAATTTTAAAATTTAAGTGAAGAAAAAAAAAACAATGTTATCTTCATTTTAGAGTCTCTATCCTCCTGTGGTCAATTTGAACATTTCTGCCCTGATGATGGGATTCTTTTGGGGGAGGGGGGCATGGCGGCAACACACATGTGGAAGGCCCTACAAGCACACAGAAGATACACTTAATGCAGTTATTAGCAGCGAAGGTACCAGCTTATGTCTCGCAGCAGAGCTTCTCTTTCCTCAAATGATCGACGCCAGTGAATGAAATCATACTCATCCATCTCTAAGTTTCGCCTTAGTTTGGCAACTTTGTAATCTTCCCCTCTTTCTTCTGCTTCTTTTTCAAGTCTATTATGGAGCTAAACAAAAGGAGAATATGTTAAAAAAACCTAAACACCGCACACCAATTATAACAACATTTTCTTTGTAATCAGGCATTGATTCACAAACTTGTTTCTAATAACATTGCACGACAGTGGAGACTGATCATCAATTGCACTACATAATCTTAGCCTATTGAGGAACAATAATGTATTGGAAGTAGGACCCAATTACAATTTTATTTTGTCAATAGTCTGTTCTTTTTCAACACCAATTTCCTTTGCCCTTGTGTTTACCTTTTCTCCACTCCTCATTCTCCTTGGACCATTTTTCTCTGTTAATCGAGAGGGGGGAAAGGTGATACAGAAAATATTGCATTGATTTAGAGAAGCGAGAAATGAACCTGACGCTCGGCAAAAGCTGACTCCAGATCAAGTTCTTTGACACTTGTTTTCTGCCAATCAAAAGAAGAATACCAGTACAGCTGATATTTCAGAGCAAAATTATACCTAATAATAAAACAAGGACCATGATAGAACGAGTATGCTTACCAATATCATTTTTGGTAAAAGACTCTTCTTGTAATAAGCTTTGGTGTATTCCACACTATTTCGCTCATCAAACTCTTCTTCATCGGTCAGTTCAGACAGTTTCTTCCCTTTATATTTGTCAGGGTTTGCCTCTATATCATCCAAGATCATTTGCTCAGCAACGTGAATCTGCCACAGCTGCATAATGTGCAACAAGTAATTGGTAGAGGTAAAAACTTAACACAGCTCTTTTGGACAAGAATTTGTATCACATTTGCTGTTAACAGGAGCACTACAACATCTAGCAAATTCTAGTAGCTACTAGCTGCATTTAGTAACTATTATAGGGGGGCCGGGGGGGGGAACAAAAGAGTGAGCTAGTCCTAAAAATCTTAGAAAAAACTTCCTCCGAATTTTGTAGTTGTACCCTAAAGATTTGGCACGTTTGCCAAAACACAACTTTAAATGCTAATATCTACGATTGTGTAAAAAGTAAAAATTATACAAAGTTGATATGTCGAATCTAGACACCGAGACAAATCTAGCAAGAACATATACTATAATTTTCCTAACATATAAACAATGCAAAAAGGTCGAAGTGAAGAACATGAATAGTGCTAAAAGTCAATATGGTACAACTAAAAACGGAGGTAGTATACACCCGAACACTTCACATGTCGCAATGATGTTCGTTGTTCTGAGAAATCTCGCCTTTCTCTAGCCAGGGAAAAGCAGGGAAAGGAGAACAAGGATTTAGCTTAGAAGAGGGAGGCGCGCACGGAAGCCACGATTCAGGAAAAAAAGGTATGATGAAACACAGGCTGGACAGGGAAATATTGCAGGAAGCCCTCTCCAGTGGAGCCTGGTTATCTTGGGCTGCGATCCATATCGATGATATTTAAGATTTAACTAATTACTGGCGACGTCTGTTAATTTCTCTCAATATAAGGTATCTTAGGCAGTATTGCTCACATGATGAAATTTTGGTTTAGGCCTTGGTGTAACCTCTTCTCATGTGTTAAGTACAAGGAAGAAAATGGCTTACACGGACGCATCCAAAATAATGGTCGTGATGGCATGGAAGCGACTTGTAAGTTGTAACGACTGAATGAACCATATCGCGGTGACCGAAGCTATCATATAGTTTGGTTGTATATATAGTGAATAAATAAAAAAATTAAAACATGAGATCCCCATCCTAATATTAACATAAATAGTTAATCACTCGTATATATTACCCAACTAAAGCCTACGTCACGTCTTTCTCCTCTCTTTGCTGTGTGCATATTGTTACTGTGTCACTATAGGTTTCCCCTTCTTTGTTTTTGCCAAGGCTGTTAAATAACGGACGTGACGGGAAAAAAGTACTCTAACGCGGCGAGTCACTGTTATGTAGAGGACAATGGCAAGATGGATGCGATTTTCATCGTGGCATTACTTAACCGCATTTCACAGAACGGCAAGTTGAAAATCGGTTGCGTAACAGCCATTCCTTATGAAATTTAATTACATGCTTGATTATAAGGAGATATATTTGAAAGCCACCAAGTAGGTGTCAACATGCACAAACGTAGGCGAAGACAGAAAAATCATGCCCTTTTGATCTATCATGGAGCAATTATCTACAAAATAAGAAATCCCCAGTACAGAGTAAAACTTGACTCCAGCTATTCAAAAACCTCAAGTAAGGGAACTACAGACCTTGAGGGTTAAGGTGTTATTCTCTTTTTATTTCTGATACTCATTATTTTTGCAGTTAAGGGAACAGCCTTGTAGTGAATATAACAAACTTATTTTGAGAAGTTAAAAGAAGCATTTGTCACAGCCATCAACCTATGCACCCTGATACTGATTGAAAAAAGGAATGTAGACAAAGAAACAGATAAGGTTTATAAATTTTAATTTGTTGCTGTCTCACAGAATTGCTAGGACATGATACTCTTTGGCATTTAGTGGCATGAGGGAGCCTAGTTGCCCAATGTATTTAGATAAGTTCCAGCAACTCGGTACAAGGAATTGTTACTGTCATCTGAGCATGCAAGTATCTGCAATCGAAATGTATTCCTCAAATCCAAGCCAATTTCACCACTTGCAGTAGCTTATTGCATTGACAAATGACAAATCGGTACATAATGTGTGTCTGTAGGGTTTGTGATCAAGCTATGTTTGGATCTTTTTATTGCATATATATACTCCCCCCGTTCCCCAAAGGATTTCCCATTTCTTCTGGGCACAAAGCTTAAGGAGGGAGGTTGGTGTGAGCCTAGAGTTTTATTTTATAATTGAAAAGTAAGGTAGTGGGTAATATTTAGAATTGTTTATTAAGAGAGAAAGTGTGGGGTCAAGTGCTTTGTGTAAGAAAAATAATATTATAATTGGTGGACAATATCTAAGTAGGGAAATGGAAAAAGTAATTGGGACAAAAGAAATTCTTCCGGGGTAGAGGGAGTACATGTTATAACTTTTTTTTTAAATGCAAACCTAAGCTAGTGAAAGAAGTAATTGGGAGTAGAGTATCAACCTTAGGATTACCTTGTCAACATACGGATGATCAGACAACAGAGGCTCTTCTTCGATTTTGATTCCTGGATCCTTTCTGGGAAGAGGAGGTCTTCTACAGTCACGCTGAAACAAGGCAGCTTCAAATCAAGAGTGCAAATATGGACAACTTTCACAATAGACAGGTACAGTCGCTTTAAGCTACTAAATTCCACTTCATGTAAATGGCATATGTTGGACTCCAGTTCATTTAAAAATTTATACATAAAACAAAATTCCAACAGTCAGCAGGGGATTCGACAACTTAAACAAATCTACGCAACTAAATTTCTTCGCTTTAAGCATTTTGGTAAACTAAACATCACTAATTTTCAGTGGACGGAGAAAGGAGGGTAAATGGAAAATCTAACAAAGATAAAACCTAAAATGTTTAATGTTAAGACTTAAGATGTATCCTTTAAGTTTAAGCTCTTGCCAAATCTAGGAGGGACCTTAGATATTAATTTTGATTTTTTTGAACAATCTAGATGACAAACACACAATAGTAACCCTGTTGGACAAAGCTTGGGAGCTTATTGAAAGAGGTTGAGTAAAAAGAAAATGGCCCGCTGAGTTTTCATACTTTATTTCTCTAACATTCCTATTGGAACCACACACATGTATAGGCAGGTGTCTTTTTTTAAGCAAGTTCGCTCTAGCTAGGGATAATTACATGTACATCTAGGCCTTGCCTGAGATGGGTTTCATATTAGGTCTTGCCAGTCAATTGATTTCAGTTTTCTGATCAGGGATGTAACTGAATTAATCTCTCTGCAACAATAAGAGTGCAGTTTTTTTGCTCAGAACCAACATAGCCTTTAGTTGGGAAAACAAACACTTCCGACTTCAGAGATATGATGTACTTTTGTTAGTTCAAAATTTTACATAGACGTCACGAAAAGTTTTCATCATCACTTTCAAAAAAAAAAAGAGGGAGTACACTAGACACGTCACAATGAAGCTTTTTCTCAAACTAATTCCTGTATACCTATATATACAACAGACAGCAGTTTGCGGAGAGCTATATACACTTACACGTAATTCATCAGGATTAGTATCATCATCACGGCGAAAAATTGGTGGATATTCAAACCTGTTGAAGCTGCAAAAGTAGAGACCAATACATCAAGTAGAATGTAAGCATCAATTTTGTAAGACCACTGAAGGATTACAGTTTGAAAGAAGTCATGAGAACTTATGCTTACATGAGATGATCAATATTTGGGTCAACAAAACGTAATTCAAGAGGGAATCTAAATCGATAAGGATCTCTCTTCGCCTGAAATGTGGAGTTAGCTGTCAGACACAAAACCACTAGTTTGTCCAATAACTAGCAAGACAAAGCAGACCTGAAACTAGCAAATGTAATAATACTGAAGACTAAAGTCTACAAAACAATCAGTCCAAAAACAGTCGGATTGATAAATTGAAGCAATCCAGTTTCATATTCGAAGTCCTTAATTTCTCTTGCACATCCTCACACATAAAATAAAAAGGAGCTTATATATACAATATATATCAAGTTCAAGATGTACCATGTATCAAACAACGGTACAGAAACTCTTGTTTCAATTTCAGGTGCTGCTAAGGCTAGCAATCGGATATCTATACAAAAACTAGAAGTATGAAGACCTTCTAAAAAACACAACCATGTATCCTGAATTTCTCCCCTCTGAAAAAAGAAAAGGACAAAACGGTTACCTGCTTCTAAGAAAAAGAAAAGGAAAAGTAAAAAGGTCAGCAGAAGTAACTCTCTATATCGCAGTAAAAGCATTCCTTGGATCGACTCATCAAGTTCCCATTGAAATAGGATCCACACAAGGAAAACTTTGTCAGCCAAAGGGGTTTTAAGCTCATGGAAGGTCAGAAATCATAGAAATTAAGAGGCTTCCCTGCAATAATCTACTCATTATCTAAGCCCTCCATACAACTGAGAATTTCCGAGGAAATGAAGGTTGCTTTTGATGACGAGGCCAAGATTTTGGTATTAATTTGATACATTTAGTTGAGAATAGGATGGTGAACTACAACTAGCCAAGTTTTCTGTGCTTTTTCTAAGCAGATACAAAAGGGCAGAGTGCAAATGAAAAATTGGGTACTCACCAAAATCTCAACCATTACATGCATACCAACTTTTATGTGCTGCCGGATCCAGTACCAATCATTGCCTTTGATAGGAACCCACCTGACAGAGACAGCACAAGTAAGCCCAGTTTTAAAGAATTTAAGACAAGGTGTTTTGATGGTGATTAACTGAACGCGCATTCAAGAAGAAAATAAACAGTTGATACTATATAACTCTGACATGTAGTAGGAACATGGAAATGGAGGTGTTCCGAAGCTTTTCATAATCAACCAATAGAAAAAGAACAAAAGCTTATTTTCTTATGGGAAAAACTGACAAATCACGTGGTAGATTACGTACTTTAATAATATAGAGACCATGAAAGTGATCTGACCTAAAAAGACACCAAGGTGCAATACGAAAGATACGGGTTGGGTAATTGGGTTATATTCTTCCTATGCTTTCCTAATCCTATAGGCAAGGAAGCAAAATACATTATAGAAAGAAGAAGAAGCGGGAAGATGGATAGATTACCCTTCATATACTCCTCCAATGTCCACAAATGCTCCTTGATATAGATGCAAAGTAGTCACCTTGCCCACACAGATCTGTATGTTTTCAACAATATTAGAAGTATGGAATCTTCTATTTCCAGAAGTGCATAATCAACCAAGGAAAGCATAGCTAGGCTCCATTTGATTGGGAGGAAAACGTTTTCACTGTTTCCTTGTTTTCATTTGTTTGTTGTAAGGGGTGGAAAATAGTTTTCCTTTGCACTAGTGGAAAACCTTTTCATCCCTAAACAGAGGGAAATCACACTTCCTCCCTAATCCTTACCTTCCTCTTTCCTTTTTCCTATCTATCCTCCATTCCTTCCTAGTCCCATTACTTTTCTATTCGTCTTTTTTCCTCTTAACATACTCCCTAGTCCCTCCGTCCTCCAAAGGACTTCCTATTTCTTTTGGGCACAAAGTTTAAGGAGGAAGGTTGGTGTTGCCCTATATTTTCATTTTATAATTGAAAAGTAAAGCAGTGGATATTTTTTTTTACAGTTGTTTATTAAGAAGAGAAAGGGTGGGATCAAGTGCTTATTTTGTAAGGAAAACAATATTATAATGGTGGACCATATCCAAATAAGGAAATGGGAAAAGTAATTGGGACAAACAAAAATAGAAAAATGAAAAATCCTTTAGGGGGATGGAGGGAGTATCAGGTAAGGAACAAAACAAAGGAAAACCAATCTACAATCGAGTTTTCCCTTAGAAAATGACTTTCAGACTAACCAAATGGAGCCTCAAAGATGGATGAATGGAACATCCATAATCAGTCAGCACACAAAGATTGCAGCACCGAAACCAATTAGAATTCAAGAGTGGTGGTGAATACGAAAGACCTTCACAATTATTTAGAATTAAGCCATACTTCTAAAGAGCATACTTTATCTACAGCTATAGTAATATGGGTCCAGAATCACTTACTTGTCCAGGATAATAGAATGGTAGTTCATACTGCAAAAAAGAAAAATATCAATTAATCTTTGGCTACCATTCATCTTTGAACTCAAAATTTTAGGTAGGTAAAAACAGCATACTACCATTCCATCCTCATAATCTTTGCCTCTTTTCCTCCTTCCAGGGTGATAATCTTGATCGTGCTGCATAAAGCATCAAAAATTCCAGGAATTGAAATATATGAATAAGAAAAGCTTATTAGTTGCACACAACAGAAAAACCAATGCTTACAATTCCAATATTATAACAAGACCGTTTACACAAACTCAAGCCTTGACGACATAATTGAGGGGTAATGACAAGTATCTAACCGATATACGTGAATAGTGCATATACATGTGGCATGATATTTTTTAATTGTATATTCATTCATAAAAGTAGTATAGTTTATATACAAAGTAGTAAACTAAATTCTAAAAATTATACTGTATATTGAATACAAAACTATCATGCTTTAATATAGTTATATACATGTAAAAATACCAATTCCTATGTAGTATTACTTCTCTTAATATATATATATATACTATGTTGTGAAACAAATATACCCATCAATTGGTTAGAAACTTGGCATTGAATTGAATAGGTAACTTCTTGTAAGTTTATAATTACATGTATAGTTAGTAAGGCGGGAGAGAAAGAAAGTGAAACAAACCTTGTAAGATTCATCCTCCAACAGATCCTTGTTAAGCTGAACCCACTCCTTATACTGCTTAAGAAACACTTTATACCTATCCAAACCCATCCCTTCTTCCTCTCTGATTACATTATCCAACTCATTCACATCAACCCTCTCAGCCATCATTTTATGAGCTTCCCTAATAAACTCAAGCTCCTTCCTATCAACCTTCCAACCGGGAGGCGGCCAGTCACGAGGCGGCACAAGACGAACAACCAAAGGGCCATCCCAGTAAGTCTCCAAAGGCTCCAAAATCTCGCCTTTAATATCAAACTGTTTAGCATAATACTCATCCTCACTCAAACCCAACTCTTCCATCTTCTTCTTTCTGTAACTGGGTTTCAGCATCTTGAATGCTTCAATTGTTTCAGGGTTTTTTAAGGCAACTTCTTCCCCTTCGTTGAGAGATTTTCTAGCAAAATCAGCTTCAGGAGTGAGAATTTCTTCCCAAGGAGCCCAACCTCGTTCAACCCAGTTCCTTTTACGGGCTTCTTCTTCGGTTTCGGTGTCTTTTGGGCCGAATTGTTCGAGGAAGGTCTCGTCCACTGGGAATTCATCGGAAGCGTAGGATTTTGGAGGTTTTAGAAGAATGGAAGAGGAAGAAATAGAGGAGGAAGTAGAGGAGTGGGAATTGGGGTGGGTTTGGAGTTTGGAAATGGAAATGGGAATGGGAGGAGGTTTAAGGTGGGTTTTAGAGAGGATAGAGAGCGGGAGAGAGTGGGAGCTTTGAAGGATTTGCATTTTTGGTTGCCTGAAAGCCTGTCTGGAGTGTACTAGATAGATGAAGTGGATGAAGTGGATGAAGTTTGGTTTAATACTTGCGCGGTTTTATCTTGATTTGTAGTTCTTTTTTACGGAAATCTTTGTCCCATAAAAGGCTCTAGTTATTAATTTTAAAATTTCTAATAGGAAAAGTATAGTCAATAAAAAAACAGATGAAGTAGTACAAATTTTGTGAAAAATATTCTAGGTATATTCTACATGGTATTATTGTACTTTTGGCTTTTCTAGATGGTATAATTATTTTTTTAGAATTCTACATGGTACTATTGTAATTTGATCTTATTATATATCATAGCATTCCTTTAAATAAAATGTTAGTTTATGAGTCAAATAGGTTTAAGAGTTCATCTCATTTTACGTGTTTTGGTTTACGTGCTATAAAATAAGCTTGAACAAGGTCTTGGGGGTTACTTTGACCCCTTAAGGGTCAAATTTATGGTCAAAATTGACAATGATGATTTTTGTTAATTTTGACCTCAAATTAGACCAAAATGACCCTTAAAAACTTTAATCCAGCTAATTTACCCGTACATATATCATAACATACAAATCGAGACAAAATCCTAACCCTACTTAACCCCTAATTAACATTTTAATTAATGGAATATTACGACAGAAAATAAGACTAAAGTACAGTGGTACCACGTAGAATTCTCAAAAATCAGTGGTAACACATGTAAAAGCCAAAAGTGCGATGATACCATATGAAATTTCCCTATATAATCTTTTGCGAGAAGACACTTTATATCTATCTATATACTACTTATGTTTTTTTACTCGCATCATTTAGGATTGTGGCATTATTCATTCATGTGCTCTTAAACGATTAGTCTGACTTATATATAAGGAAAGTTTTAGTCATGTGGGATCTCATTAGATTCATCTTATTGTATAGATGATTAATATCTAGTTTCTATAATTTTATCGTATGTGTAACTCAAAATATTAAACTTATAAAATGCGCATTGGAATGCGTAATTGCTCCTAATGATGCAAAAAAAAAAGCGGAGGAAGTATATATAAAATAAATTAAATGCACGTTGAATTCGATATGTGTCAAAAGCGTATTTATTTTGATGTGGCTCATACATTACTATGATAGTAATTACAAAGTTAGGCAAAAAGATTTCAAGAATATCTATTAATTTAGGCAATAATAGAAAAGAATTTACAATAATATTCATAAAGTTAGGCAAGAATAATGAAAAAATTACAAGAATAAATTAGTATCTGACGTATCCAAAATATTGATTAGTTTTCATTATATATAGGTAACTAATTAGCAGGACGAGGTATACTCCCAAAAGTTAGATGTCGTACAAGAATAAAACAATTCACTTAGTGTTTTAAAAAATTGTTTTCTTTTTTAAGAAAATCATAAATGTTAATAATATGTTGATTGTTAGTTGATTCAACAAAACAACCGTATCAATGTAATTGAAATCGTTGTATCTTCATATAAGATAAATCAAAATATGTGGTATAAGCATGGATTTTTAAGAGAAAATATTAATAGTGTGTTTTGATAGATAAGAAAAGTTACTCAAGATCTCCATAATATGTTAGTATCTTGATAATCTTCAACAGGCAGGTTAAGGCCTAACGGTGTTAATATGATAATCATAATTATTCTGAACATTAATCTTTTGAATTTTGTAAAACAAACGGCTTATCTTGAATCAGGACTAAAAAGATTATCTTAATCTTTTGCTTTTATTTTCAATGTTTATTTTTGTAAAGTTGATTGTTTATTGGACGATTTTTTTTAATTACTAGGAATTTTTTTAGCGGGTTAGAAAGTGAAAATAAAAGTTCACAAGTTGGAAGAATATTCATATGAAGGGTAGTAGCCAACTATAAATAGGTTGAAAAAATGCTTTTTAATTTTCATGTATATACAAGGCTAAAATAATAAAAGTGTACTCCACTCCTTCTAAAAGTTCTCATACTTTGACTAAGGGCTTGTTCACTTCGGTATAACATAGATGAACTGAACTGAACTGAATTGAACTTAACTAAACTGAAATGAATAATGCTGTAAGAGTAAAAGTATTGTCCAGATCTGAACTGAAGTGAACTGAAAATAAGTTGGGAGAACAGGCCCTAAGAACCTCTTAAAATCCAGTTAGGAAGAACAAAATGAAACGAAATAATATAATAGAACAATGAGACTGACAATTTTGGACTAAAATAATAAAATTATTAGGTTATTATTTTAGTATATATTAATCACATATATGGGTACTACTCTAATGAAACTTTTACATTTTGGACTTATATTAATTTCATATTAAAATATCCTCAAATATTGATTAAATTATTTTTAAAATATCATATATATTGAATTTTTTAACGAACCTTTTGCAATCCATGCATTTTGCACAGACATAAATCTAGACCAAAAGGATGCACATACATTATATATCAAATTACACAACTTATTGTCTTATTATGATTAAAAAGGCCAACTTCTGGTTCATTGGCTCTCTTTTTTCCCCTCCCTTTTTGTGCATTGGAATTCGATCTAAAATTTTGGATTGATATGATAATAAGGTTAGCTTAAACAAGATGAAGCTTAGCTTCATGTTTAAAGAGTGAACTATAAGCCCCTTAATCTAAGTGATTGAAGCTTTGCTTAAGAGAGTTTAGGTTAATTAGTGAGTGAAACTAATCAAATCTATTCTTATTTCCTTCCTAAATCATTAGTTTTAAATGAGTGAAGCCTTAAACTTGATTTAAAACGCTTAGGCAATCTTATGTGAGTGAAGCTTAGGAGAACATAAGAAGAATCATTAACCGGATTCGCACAATTGGTATCATAGCACATACGGTTCAAACAACATTTGAGAGTGCGTCCTTAACAGTTTGAGGCTGAAATTTTTATGGTGAAAAGCTAACATCCTAATCTACCATTTCCTAAAATTTCATTGCATTTGGATTAGTAGAGAAGCCACATAAGAGAGAAACTTTCAATGTAAGAAAACGAGAATTTAGTTGACCACTTAGTTTGTGAGGTAACTTTAAAAGCGTTGTTTTCCTTCACTATAAGGGCTTTTGAGGTGATGATTTATTTAACGTGGTTATTTTTATGTCAAATTTTCACTTGTAAATTTTGAACTTTTTAAGGTTATTTTATAATAATACGAGCGAGTTTTTGGTGAATTAGTCTAAACTGCACTTCTCTAGACCAATTTTACTAAAATAAAAGTTGTGAATATTTGGATTGATATTTTTATGTGAAAATTTCGTGGAGTATTTCTATATACATACTAAAACAATTCACTTAATTCAGAGTTGTTTTGGATTGGGTTTTAAGTAGGGTTGTTCATAACTAGGTACCCGCTTTTGCGGATAGTTAAAAGTTCAGCCCATGACCAGACCCATGAAATGCGGGTATTTGTGAAGCGGGTACCCTGTATATCCGAGTTAGGCCAGAGGGTACCCGAATAAAATATCGAATAGCTTAGATCAAATGCCAAGTTAAAAAAAGTAGTGAAATTTTCGTGAGTTTAGAGAAATTAACATTACTTTTAGTTTTTCAACTATGCTTAATAATGCATTTCAATCCTGTACTGACCATGCTTCAAAAAATTAGCGAGGATTCCGTGAGTTTAGAAGAAATTTGCCGGTGGTCACTCAACTTGTAAATACTTCTTTTTAGCTATGTTTTAAATTTGGTACTGTGTTTTTATCTTTACGGGAGAGATGTAGTTCCTCACTATTTCTAAATTCCAGATTTCTCATTCATAGGTTAGAGATGATAAACTCCAACTGCCAATGTCTTCAATATTTACAACAATTTTTTACGGCTCATTATTGATGTCGTTGTAGAATTCTTTGTAGGGGTAGAGTTTTATAAAGATTTAAAGTTATTGGTAAGGATTTAAACATTTTGGCAAAAAAATGAAAACCTTTTTGAACCAGGCTGAGCTAAGTCAGGTAAAGCGATAGAAAAATGAAGGAAAAAGAAAGAGAACCGGGTTATCGGGTACCTGCTTCTATAAACACGCGGCCCATGACCGGGCCAATTAACGACCATGAAACTGGGTCGGGTACCCAGCCCACCAAAAATAAGAAAATATTAATACTACCCGTTTTTTCAATGTGGCTCGTCGAGTCAGTGAGTCGGGCAATACCCTAGTTTTTAGGCATAGAGTTCCGACAGAGAAGTCTGGGCATATTCTATTTGTTTGCTCTTTGTTGTTGTTTTGTAATTATACTCCTAGTATGGATTGATATTCTCATAAATAAGAGTACGAGAAGTAATATGCTAGAATGGAAAGAAATCAACAAGCTGCAAGATATTAAGTATCCACCAACTATTGAAGGAACGGATCCATATTAGCCTTTAACTTGGGATGTTAGTTTGGAATAAGTTTCTTGATTTTGGTATTACTTGCATGTAAGTTAGTTTTCATAGATTTAATGGCTTTATTTAGGGCTAAATTTTTGTAACCAAGAAGGTGACTCGTGTGGGAGTTCAGTTGTGTGCTTAAACAACTTATTTGAAGCGAGTGGGAGAAAACCAAGCCAAGGAGGAAACCTCTCGGCACCATTTCTATTAACATGTGAATGCGCATCCTTTTTGTTTTGTTAGGTGAAGACGTCATTTCTTATCCAATATTATCCAATTTTGGCCTGTGTCCACTTGTCGGAAATCTCTTGAAATCTAAAAAAAGCTCCAACAAATTTCATAAGAAAATGAGAAGCGAAAAAGGAGATAAAGCCGAAATGGTGAAGGTGTTGATCAGAAAAGTTTGAGTAGCTTATATGATTCTACTTTGTTTTCTCTTTACTTTTTTTGCTTATTTTATTACCTTAGGTGATGTAATTTGTACTTGAAGTAAACAAGAGATATTAGGTTGTAAAAGGTGTTGTTTTCGAAAGAAAGTCAAGCTTTTAAGCTATGTTTAAATTTGGAAGCATTTTATCCAAGTTTTTCTTATGTTTAGGGAGTGAACTTGAACATAAAACCCTTAATCCAGGTGAGTGAAGCATAGATTAAGAGGGTCAAGGTTAATTAGTGATTGAAGCTAACCAAATCTTTTCTCGTATCCTTCCTAAATCATTAGTTTTAGGTGAGCGACGCCTTAAACTTAATTTAGAACCCTTAGGCAATCTTAAGTGTGTGAAGCTTAGCTTTTTAGCTTAACTAATTTCTGAAACTAATCAACACTACTCTCATATACTTCCTATTCCATTAATTTTAGGTCAGGGAAGCCTTAAATTTTATTTGGAACCCCTAGACGATCTTAAGTGAGTGAAGTTTAAGAGAACCTAAGAAGAATCTGATAAGTGAGCTCACTTTAGATGACCTTTTCTAGCTTATTTCATTTACTTTCGTCCCTATTTTGTCTCACTTCTTCACCTTTTCCACTTCTTTTGATTTGTTCAAAGTTTTCCACTTCTTTTGACAATTTTGGCCATTACACCTCTATTCGGACGTATTTGTTGCATCATGTTTTGCAGGTGATATAGGGATCGCAATATTGGTCGTGATTGTCAAAAAGTGGAAATGAGAACCCTTATGCCCCTCTTCCCTGATGATACAAGAGAATAAGAGAGGAAGCACTAGCGTACTTGGAGCGGGCGCTCCCACAGACAGCGGAGCGGGCGCTCCTTAGTGAGCAAGAGAAGCAGTTTCTGACCAGAAACTTGGAGCGGGGGCTCCAAAGGTTTCCTGGGTCCATTTTGCCCGTTTTTCGCATGTAATTGAGGGAGGTATAAATACTTCTCCCCAACTTTTGGACAGCAACTTTTGGCATTTTTACTTAGTTTCAAAAATCCTAACTTAGTTCTTAGAGTGTAGAAGTCATTTATTGCTCTTAGTTGGTTATTTTTGAAGAATTGAAGCTCCATTAATGGTAGTTAATGTTTGTAAGTTGATTCTCTAACTTTCATTTTAATTAAAGTTACTTCTTTTTGTCATCTTTTCCTTTATTCCTTCCTTTTAGTGTGAATCTTCTCTTTTGCAATCATTGTTGTTAGACTTTGTTGATTCTCTACTTTACATTCACTTTTGAAATGGAATCTTTGTTTGAAATGCATATTACTATGAATTCTGAGTAGTTCACTTTCTAGGGTTTGGGCCAAAACCCTAATTAAGGCCATGGTTAGTGCTTGAATTTAGTGATTCATGTTTAGGGTTGGTTGTTGGAAAAATGGGGTGCTTCATTGTATGCTTTTGTGATTGATCACCATAGAAGTTGTTTCTGATCTTTACATTGAAGGATCTAAAGATGAAGTTGTATGAGATTCCCCTTTGTTTACTTGACTAAATGACCATGAAAATAGGAAGTTCTAGTCTTGAGTCAATTGTGTCACTTGTTGTTAATCCTTAGGCTAGGGTTAATGCCATGGAAATAGGAATTAACACCTTGTCTAAGAGCTCCTTCTTAGCTCGAAAGAGTGATTAGGGGACTTTAGTTGACCGACTACTCTTTCCCCTATTCAATAGTTTCCCTTGATATTCAAGCATGATCCATGGTCACAATGAGTGGTAATGCCCTTTCCCTAGTGCTTTAATCATATATTTATACCCTTGTTAATCACATTTGCATAGTTTAACTCTTTTTAGTTGCCTTAGTGTTAATACACACAATTCTTGACCCCCCTTTGGTTACACTTGGTTTGTTCGACCATAAAAATTCGGTGTTTGACCTTACCTCTCTGTGGATACGGCCCTACTTGCTCTTTCTACTTAGCTAGAGAGATCGAGATAGGATTATCTTTGTTAGGCTCGACGACGGCCTATCAAATTTTGGCGCCGTTGCCGGGGAGGCATAGTGTCACATTGAATAGTTATTGTTGAATGATACAAAGTTCTTTTGTTTATTTCGTTTATTTTTGTCTTCACCATATCTTTCTCTTATCTTACTAGTCAGTGCTAACGTTCTCTTTAGCTGTGCTTGACTGTGCATGACTAGGAGGAATCAACGATCACCACTCCTTCCAATTGATCACGAGCTTGAGAAAACTTTGCGTAGTGTGAAAAGGCTTCTACAAAGTCAACTCGAGTTCCGTGACCAACCTCAAGTCATTGATCAATCCGAGTTCACTATCCAATTTTCCACTAGTGACTCGGGAGAGGCTAGTGAACCAAGTACAATGGGGGACGAAGAGATGCCACCACCTCCGTTGAGACTACTTCGTGATTATGGGCATCCCGAAGCTTTTGGGCTTCGAAGTGGTATCTTGCTTCCGACTACCACGACCAACAATTTGAGTTCTCACCTCACCTCATCTCATACGCATGATAAAGGCCGACCAATTCGGTGGTGAGAGGAATGAGTGTCCATTCACTCATTTGGATAACTTTTGGAGTTGTGTGCCACCGTTAAACACAACAATGTCACCGCCGAGTTCATTAAGATGCATATGTTTAGCTTCTCGCTTCGGGACAAAGCAAAGTATTGGTTGAAGTCAATTCCGGAAGGTTCATTGACAAGTTGGGACCAAGTTGCCAAAGCATTTTTGACAAAGTATTGTCCATCGGAGAAGACTTCAGAAATGAGGAGGAAAATTTCCAACTTCTCTCAAGATGAAGATGAAACATTGAGTGAGGCTTGGGAAAGGTTCAAAGAGTTTATTCGTACTTTTCCTCATCACGGTTTCAACTAATGGCTTGTTGTGCAAAGCTTCTATGATGGCCTTACTGATGAGTGTGATTTATCGCACTCATAGGGTAGCTTTTTGGTCCATTTATTGCTTTTTCTTGGTGTTTCCTTACTTCTTACATCGATTTTCATCATCTCCATCCTATTTGGAGCTACTATTTCCTTTGATTTTCTCTCATTTTTCATGGTTTTCCCTTCTTATTTTCTATTCCATATGCTTTGGATTGCATTTTTCTTGTATATGACTAACATATAGGAAAACGATGAGTACAAAGCAAGGAGGATTAGAAAGGAAGGAGTTGGGGTCCAACCCAAATGAAGAAGGAAAGATTGAAAAGAGAAAGGAGAGCCCAAGTCCAAGTACAAGGAAGTGGAGTGAAAGAAAAGAAAGACAAAGAATAAAAATGAAAAGGAAGCCCAAGCCCAAAAAGAAAGGAAAGGAGAAGAAGAGAAGCAAGCCTAGCCGAATCCATCAGCAGATCGTCCGATCCACCTGGTGATCGCGCGAAGCCTCCCACGATCACCATAGTGATCGCCCGATCACTGCTGTCTTTCTTCCTCGAGTTCCTGCCTCATGGTAATTGGGCGATCACCACTATAGATATCACTTATTCTCATTGAAGTCTTAGTTTTAGTTGCTCTTTTTCACTTGCTTATATTCTTCTCTATTGCAAACATTAAGTATGAATGAAAAAGATTTGATTTTTGGTTTACTAATCCCCTATTTGCATTGTAGAATTCGTTTAGTTAATATGAGAACCAACATTGAGTGGTCTTTTAGTTAGGGGGTTGGGTGAAGGTGCAATGGACATTGTTTCATGACATGAGGCCCTAAATTAGCATGTTTGGTGGGTTGGATTAGCAAATCCATTGATTGATTGACTAAGGTAAAGTTGAAAGGCCTAACTTTAACTCAATGAACCAATGGATTGCCCTTTAGATGTAGATTGTTGACATGTACAATGAAGTTGGTATCGCTATCTCTAAATAAGGTTGAGTGAGAAATCCCACCTTTCTTAGAGTCTTAACCCATTCAACATCCGAAAGGCGAGATTGGGTTGAACTTAGCTAATTTCGACCTCATGTTCCATCATTGACTATCTAACCCCTAATTGAGAGTGTTGTATCACCTTGAGCATCCTTGAAAGAGGAGTTCATGGTTGCAACGTTTTAACTCAATCCCCCTATCACATACTTCTTTAATCTCATTTTGTGAATCAATTTCGTTGCATTGGATCCCTATCACCCCCTAACGCCTTTTTCCATCGATTTACAACCCTTTCTATTTGACTTATTAGTGAAAATAGAGTTCGAAATCAATCAACTTCTTCTCTTCGGTTTAGCTTACATATTCACTTACGTGCTTAGTGTCTAGTCTAGTCTCTAAGGATATTGACCCTTACTTGCCACGTTCTCATATTTGGTTAGTTAGGTTTGATTTGGAGTTTTTGTCTAGAGACGCGAAAATTCTCTATCAAATGGCGCCGTTGCCGGGGACTAGTTATTAGCATTAGGTTTAACATAAGTTGTGTGAGTCTAAACCTTTTCCTTCTATTTTATTTCTCTTGTTACCATATACATACTTGTGATTGTTATTTGATAAGTGGAATTTAGGTTCACTTATTTGCATTTAGTTTTAGGGCATTTAGATGCATTTTAGGCCATTTAGTTTCCTTTTCTTTCCCTTTTTTATCATTTCTTATAATCTCATGCTTAGGATTTAGATTTAGTTCATTTGCATATAGTTAGGTTGCATATAGGTCATTTCATTTGCATATGCATACCCCCTCCCCCATCTAATATTTGCTTGGAGTGTTTTGAAGATAGACAAGCAAGGAAGAGGCTCCAAACAGGGGAGCGGGCGCTCCATAGGAAGAGGAGCGGGCGCTCCATAAGTGAAGAAACGAAGACAAGTTGAAAGTGGCTTGGAGCGACCCTGGAGCGTTCCGTGAGCGGGTGCTCCAAGCCTGGAGCGGGCGCTCCACATTGCATGGAGCGGGCGCTCCATGGCCCAGTCTCCTTATTTTTGTTTCATCTTTTACGGTTTTGCCCTTATTTCTACGGGGTATAAAATCAATTTTGTAATAATATTAATAATATGCTTTTAATTTTCAGAGATTAATTAGTTTAATTAGAGAGAGTTTTAGAGAGAGAAGTAGAAGTTAGAGAGATAAAGTAGATCTAGAATTTGAGAATTGAAGTTTTGGAAGCTATTTCAATGGAGTTTGGCAATTGATTTTCATCTATCTTTGAGTATTTCTTCTTACTCTTCTCTTTATTTTCTTTATTACTTGCTTTATTTTGGATTAGCAATTGATTAGTAGTTATTAGTTGTTTGATTAGCTTGTTGAGATGATCTTCACCATAGTTAAATCACCATTGTTGATTGAACTTTTTCTTTCATGTCTTTCATAGCTAGTGAGTAGTCTTCTAGCTAGGGGAAGGGGATGACCTAGGTGATCATTAGTTGACCTTAAAATTCAAGCTTGGGGGTTAGACTTAGGTGAAATTAGGTTGTCTAGCCTATTTATTTGTCTTGCTTAATTGCTTGATCACCATTTGAACTTGATTTGGGGATCAAAAGTGAAGGATTGAGAGACGAAGCTTTTGATGGACCTTAGGCTAGTCAATAGGTTGACTTCACCATGAGAATAGGTGATTGGCTTCCTAGGACCTTAATTGAATCGCTATGAGTTGTGGAAATACTTGATTGATTGATTCTACCATGAGAATAGGTAAAATTGATTGATTAGGTCCTCCTAATTAGTTCGAGAGAGTAATTAGGAAACATTTGAGTGACTTAGTCCATTAGTTGACCCTAATGAATCCCCTAGGCTTGACAAATAGGCTAGCTAATGGTTAACTAGTGATTCCCCTATCCCTAGTATCTTCCTATTATAGTTTAAACCCAATCATTTACTTTAATTGTTAGCTATTTCGTTCATAGTTTCTTAGTTAATCATTTAATCTCAAAAACCCCCAAAAATAGACTTAGCTCGCTTAATCGCTTTCAAACCTTAATTAATCCTTGCTTCCTCGTGTATTCGACCCTTTCTTACCCTATATTAGGCTAAGTTAGGTTTATTAATTTGGCACGTCCAACGACCGTGTCAAATTTTGGCGCCGTTACCGGGGAAGAAACGGATTACATTGCATTGAATTGTGATTTTTGAGTCTAAGTCAACTCTATTCCCCCTCCCCTTTTCTATTTTTGTTTTCTTTGGTACCGATTGGTTGCTTACTACTTGGTAGTAAGCCCTTGTGTTGTTAATCTTTCCCTTGAGCTTTTGTATTTGCATGTCAAGAAGGTTATGTGGAGATCCATTGCTTCCAATTGACGACAATCTTGAGGGCACTTTACAGGAGTTGAGGAGGATTTTTCGGGAACCAAGGGTATTAGCTACTAGTGAGGAGCAACCGGGGGAGGTGTTTGAGGAAGATCAATCTCGTTCTTCTACTTCTAGTATAATGGCGGAGGATCCACCGGTTCCGAGAGCTTTGAGGGACGATGGTCACCCCGAAGCATTTGAGCTCAAAAGTGGGATACGGAGGTCGACAACAACCGCTAACTTTGAGGTCTCTCCACACTTGATTAGAATGATCAAGCAAGAACCTTATGGAGGATGCACTCATGAGTGTCCACTTGACCATTTGGCGAACTTTCTTGAGCTTTGTGCCACGGTCAAGCAAAATTATGTAACTCAAGAGTTCGTGAGGCTTAATCTTTTTCACTTTTCTCTCACGGGGAAAGCCAAGAAGTGGTTACAATCTCTACCTCCCGATTTCTTGACTACTTGGGCACAAGTAACGACGACTTTTGTTGATGAGTTCTACTCCCAAGAGAAGACTTCCGAGGCTAGGAGGAAGATCTCTAATTTCATACAAGATGAGGATGAGAGTTTGAATGAGGCATGGGATAGGTTCAAAGACCTCCGAAGGTCGTGTCCGCACCATGGGTATAGTCAATGGATGTTGATGCAAAGTTTCTATGATGGGTTGCTTCCAATGACTAGAGCTAGTCTTGATTCCGGAGCGGGGGTTAACTCACCAAGCTACGGGTTGAAGATATTGAGCCCACCATAGAAGAGGTTGTGATGCATTACTCTTGGGGGAACACAAGGTCTACAAGCAAGAAGGTTAGTGGTAAAGGGAAGTATGATGTGGAGGCTATGGATCATATCCATGCTAAGCTAGACACTGTAGCTAAGAAACTTGAGAAGGTGAACTTGGCATCCCCAAGCCAACCACCTTCCCAAGCTTTCTCTTGTGAAATTTGTGGAGGCACCGATCATGCAAGCTCTTATTGTGGAGGATCTACGGAACAGGTAGCATGGGTTGGTGCAAGGCAAGAGGGCCCTTCAAACTTCAACAACCAAGGAAGGTGGAACAACCCCTCTCAAGGATCATGGAAACACCCTCCACCACAAAATCACAACAACTACACCTCCAACTTTCGACCACCCAGTTTCAACCAACCACAACAAAGACCACCCTTTGAGCCTAACCCACCAAACACTTCATCACTTGAGTCTACACTTCAACTTTTCCTTTCCCAACAAACCAAGACCAATGCCGATAATGATAAGAAGTTTGGAGATATTCACTCTTCCTTACAACAAATGCAAGCTCACAATAAAATGATGGGAAATTCTCATTGGTAGCCCCTAACTTTTAATTTCTCTCAGTGGTAACTTTTTGTTTGGCATATTATCAGTGGTAGACCCTAACTACTATTAAAATTAAAACCATAGCATTAATTAGTGTTTAGCCGTTAAACTGCTGTTAAATTAGCCTTAAACTAGTTGACCCTAGGTTAAATTAAACCCATACCCTGACTCCACTACGTAATTACTCCGTAAGCAAAAATATTTCTTCTCCCAAAGTTCAAACTCCCTCCACTATCATAAACTGTTCACCTTCCTCTTCTACATTCATCTCTCAATTGGTTTACCTTCCTCTTCTACATTCTTCCTCCATTAATAACGCAACAAAAATTTTACCTTCCATCAAAAATTATTATTTAAGAGAAAGATTATAATAGTTATATCGAAAAAAATATGGAATTGGTTTTTGATTGTCATCAAGAATTTTGGTGATAACTTGGGTTAATTTTGGGTCGTTTATAACATCTTCATCAGCCATCAATTTTTCATCTTCCAGGTACGTTTTTTTGTTCTTGATTTCATTTTGGCTGACCTTCAAATACTTATACACATTATTATGTACTTTGTTTCTGTAATGAACCTCATTTTAGTTTTTTTAAAAATAGTTCTTATTTTTTATTGAAATTTTTGTTTGTCCTTCAGCACCACCTTCATTTTTCTTCTCATGTCATCCAATTTTCAATTAATGTTGCCTAATTGATAGGTATCAATACCACCTTCAATAGTACCACCTCTAACTACATGTTCTTCCTCCATCCACCAAAATACATCACAAGATCTGCACTTGTAGTAAAGCCTTCGAGGATTTCTACTACTTCCAGAAATGCGAACCTCTAGCATGTTTGGGGGATCACAATTACAAACCTTTATTTTCACGAATCTGAGTGTTCCGTCCATGGTGACAGCAGCGGCATGCATGGAATTAGAGTTTATGTTTGAAGATGAATAAGTCATGGAATTAGGGTAGGAAGATAGAATGCAGTGAGGATGGTGAAAGGTTGTATTAATAACAATGGAAGGATGGAAAATAGAATGAGGGTGAAAGCTTGTTTTTATAGTAATGGAAGGAGGGAAATAGGTAGTGGGGTTAGGGTTAGGGTAAGGGTTTAATTTAATCTAGGATCAACTAGTTTAACGCTAATTTAACAACAGATTAACGGCTAAATACTAATTAATGCTATGGTTTTAATTTTAATAGTAGTTAGGGTCTACCACTGATAATATGCCAAACAAAAAGTTACCACTGAGAGAAATTAAAAGTTAGGGGCTACCAAAGAGAATTTCCCTAAAATGATTGAGACACAACTTGCTCAAATTGCCCAACAAGTAAGCAACTCCACTTCTTCTTCTACTCAATTCCCAAGCCAACCCGTGATTCACGAGCATGCCAAGGCCATTACTTTGAGATCCGGAGCAAACTATAAGGGGCCTAAGATGCCAAGTGAGGTGAATGAAAGCCTGGAAGTTTAGAAAAGGGGGAATGAAGGGGAGGTTGAGAAGCTTCTTGAAGAGGTAATAGTAGAGGATGAAGGTGATGTTGTACCAAGCCAAGAGAAAGAAGTTCATGAACAACGCAAAGAGGCTAGTCAAGCGGCATCCAAGGCTTATGTGCCTCCGGTACATTTTCCTCAAAGGCTAGCTAAGAAGCAACTCAATGATAAATTCATGAAATTCTTAGAAGTCATGAAAGGACTTCAAGTGCACATCCCTTTTCTCCAAGCCATGTCCCAAATGCCTACTTATGCCAAGTTTCTTAAAGAGCTCCTGTAACATTCAGCCCAAATCGAACCCTTTTTCATTAAATAAAACTCGTTGGGGGAAAATCCACGAGGGTTCGACTCGGATGGTGTGCTACCGCCGCACTTATCTCCTTGGAAATAAATGCAAGGCTAATAGGTAACATCACACTAAATTCAAATTAAATTAAACAACTAAATTGTTTAAACAAGAAACTAATTAACATAACGTCTCAGAGTCTCAGCGAAAACTAAATTAAAGCTAAGTGGATGACAACTCTAAAATTTCTCTCTTTGTTTTCCCCCAGTCGATCACCCATATGCATAAATACATTGAAAAGAAACAAGAGAGACAAGCTCCCAAAAATCAAAAAAACTGAGTAATTTCAACTCCATCCCGTAAAATACTTTAGTTGAAAATACTTTCTGAAAATAATAGGTTAATAGAGTCGAAAGCATAGCACATATACATATATAAATACAATTAATAATCACATACATATATATATATATATATAGGAATAATAATCACGTAATTTCAATTAACACTACTACAAAAAGACCCTATGGAGTCGACACATTAGCTTTTAGAGTCGCCTCTTTCCAAGCAGGCGACGCATTAGGTCCTTGGTGGAAAGGGAAAAATGGACAATAAGAGTATTTGCGTCGCCTGTTAATTAGCATGCGACGCGATAGGTTATTACGTCCAATATTTTCCTTTTGACAGACACATTAGATCATATCTATCGTGTCGCTTGCTTTATAAAGGGCGACGTAATAGCCTTACGTGTCCAATATTACTAGAGGCGACGTGATAGCTATATTGCCGCCTAGTGAAATCAAAATATTCAAGAATTCAAGATTACATTCTCACTACCAACAAAAACTAAATACAGAAGAAAAAACAAAAGCAAAGGCGAGCCAAAGCCGCTGAGACGTCTCCTCTTTCTTCTTAGAGACTGACTCTCCTCCGCCGCTCAAATCCAAAGACGTTGACTCCGCCGACGTGAGCCTGGACGGACGTCCATCGTCTCCTTTGTATCATCTGTCCTCTTACGCGATTTAAGGAGTATTCACAAACATCATCTTCCTTTTCGTACCTCCTCGCATTCTTCTTCCAAGGTCAATTCTCCTCCATTTTTACCCTATTCTACTACATCTTTTGGAGTTTGTCTCTGTTTTCAGCTGCCTTTTGCATTAATTTCAAGTGGGTATGTTTCATTTTTAACTGGAATTGCGAATTCATTTTCCCCTTGCCATTCCCTTCCTCAGGTAAGTATTCTATCCTATTTTGTTTCATTTAGCACTGAGTTTGCGGATGCAGAGAAGGCGTTTGATGAAATGCCTAAGAGAGATATTGCTTGTTGGAATTCTTTGATTTGTGGGTTGGCTCAAGGGGGCTCTGATATGTAAATTCTATAATTTCTTCGCCTTAACTAACGTCACTGTATTGACTAAACTTACTAGGGTTAACAATGCAAGACAATTTTGGAATATGTTCTTTGCTCTTCAGTTTTTCTGTGGTCTCTTATGGCTTTTATTCCCAGACTTGTGCTATTCTTTATCTTTATTACTCAAGTTGGTTTCATTATTGTGTAGCTTTGAATATGGTATGCTCTGACTACAATATTTTGCAGATGCATTTGTGTATTACCCTTGTCATTTCAGATATTGTTTATATAGCGAATACTAGCAAATAAAATTATGATGCAAGTAACATAGAACATTCCGACTGTTGTATTGACTTTCAAGTGAATGAGCTTTTGTTCTTCCTTATGATCATACTTAGACTTGTGCTATTCTTTATCTTTATTACTCAAGTTGGTTTCATTATTGTGTAGCTTTGAATATGGTATGCTCTGACTACAATATTTTGCAGATGCATTTGTGTATTACCCTTGTCATTTCAGATATTGTTTATATAGCGAATACTAGCAAATTAAATTATGATGCAAGTAACATAGAACATTCCGACTGTTGTATTGACTTTCAAGTGAATGAGCTTTTGTTCTTCCTTATGATCATACTTAGGCCTTTTGTACTAGGGTCTAATATGTGGGTAATGATCCTCACTTTTGGCAAGGCACTCTGTAGCCGCTAACTTGCACTCAGTAGTTTCTAAGTGGGCTACTCGTAAGAAGTGTGTTTTTAACCGTTTGAAATTTTGATTAGGGATTTGATTTCTAGGCTATAATGGGTCATCCATCGTCTCCTCTTGGATATAGGTAGAGGGGTTAAAACTGCAAGTGCGTGGATATAGGTAAATGGGTTACAACTATGATTTAGGATACACATTAGTGAATTTTAGTAAGTTGGGGCACCGTGATGAACCATTTATAATGGCGTCGTAAGTGAAGCAAGTTTTCTATATGAGAGATCTCGCCGAAAGTTCTTGGTTCGTAGTTATTCAAGGTAAGAGACACGGTGTTGTTGTTGCCGACCTTGTGCCCGACGAAGAAGAATATGGTCAATTAGTTGAGATTCCTAGTTTTTGCTACTTTAAATTATATTGCTTAATGTAGATGATATAACTGAACACTATTTACGTAATGATCACAATGACGGATAATGCGTTGGTAACAACAACTTATAAACGAGTAGGTATTTATATTTATCATCGTATCTTAGTTTTTTTGTATATATGTATTAGTTTATGCAAATAAAATAACTTATCTTATGCATATGTTTTGTTTTTACAGGCCTTCTTTCTTACTTCTACAAGATAGGTGCGGAAGGATTACTCTCTCACACACATCGTTTGGTAAAATTTGCAATTTTGATGGCCTTTTTTCTTTAACTTGAGTCGTATTATTGGTTTACTTTATCTTGGCTAATTCATTAATTTTAACTCTTCCCATGTTAGGTATACTTGTCACGGATTATGAGGAAAATCAGTCTTCACCTCTTGAGAAGCTAAGAGGGCCAACAACGGCCAAGTATATCATCGAGGATGATGATGGACCATATGCTGTGCAATGGAATGACTATAATTGTGCTATTGGAGACTTCAAGGATAGATGCACAACTTACATTGGGTTAATTACTCAGGTCAAAGGTCAAGATTAGCATTGCTGAATGGAGTAAAGTCGACTGCATGATGTGAAGGAAATGTTATGGACTGCTCTCAAGGTATGTGTGCACGTGATATATATATGTAAATTTCTCTGTATTTCGTCCATTTATATCCCTTGTCAACTTGCTGATGTCTTATGCTTTGGGATTTGATGATATTCTGGTATGATGATCTATTTGGCTGTCATATTGTTGAGTCTCGTTCACGTGATATATATACAGGCCTGCTACTTAGACAGAAATTTTGTTAGACTCAACTAAAGCCTATGAGCTTAGCCATACTGTTAAAAGTAGGAGACTGATTGTGATTTGGAGCTACCTGACAACGGAATTTTGAACGTTAAAGTTACGAGCATTGTGAAGTTGCAAAAGTTCCCCGTTGCTTCTTTTGAGCAGAATAAGTGTTTGTGTGGTGCTCCTTTGCCTCCCTGCAAGTCGTGAGACGGCTGCAACCATAAGGCCTTAAGCTGGTTCTGTTGTGTTTACCTCTACTTTGTACTTGGTTTAGCTACAACGAGTCACATCAATGACATAAAAAATGCCTAACCAAGTTTAAAGTATGTATTTGTGTCTAAATTTCTTAAAGTTATATCTTAAAGAAGAGGAAACACAACAAAAGATTATTCTTAATGCATGTCACTTTTGCCGCAAATTCAAATTTCCAATTGAATGCTGATCAGTGTGTTCTGTTATGTATCAAAGCATACTAACAAAACTTCTTAAACAAAAAATATACACAGTCTACAACTGAGATCTGACTTCTTATGTCCAAGTTTGTTTTTTGCACTCTTGGATTATTTTTATTCCGTGAATCCCTAATATGGGAGGCAAAGAGCTTAATCCAATGAATGGTAATTTTAGTTGATTTTAGTTCATTTAATTTTTGGAATAGGAAAAATCAGATTTTTATTTGACAAATGGTGGGTTTGTATTTTTTTGGATTATTTAGTAGTATTGATTGGATCCGGTGCTGATTTCTTCACAAGATGTTTTGTCTGTTGTTGGATGGTTTGGCATGATCAGTAAGTGGTAAACAATAATGTACATTAGTATGTGGTAAACAGTGTGTCGAAACAGAGGATGTTCTTGAATCCATACTCTCAAGAGGAGATTGACGACATATGGGAAGCGTAGTGTAGATTCTTCATCGATCATTGCTTGTAGTTTTGAATTTTGAAGTTCGAGGGTGACCTTTGTATTTTCTACAACTATTTGTTAAATTTTCAATGTTGTTAAGATTTATCTATCAATAGATAGATTTTATATTGTAAAAGATAATATATTTTTTTTATAATATGGAGGTTGTAAATTTATTGAATACTATTGTTTTAACTTTTAATATTAAACGTTTAATTTTAATATAATTGAATGCATGGTAGAATTAATACGTTAATACAGTAAAAAAAATTAAATGGAAGTTTATGCGTCCCCTGCTAGACTGTGGGCGTCACGATAGTACACCTATTGTGTCGCCTCTTTTTCGGAGGCGATGCATAAACTAGTTTGTTTTTTGCAAGATGGCCTATCGTGTCGCCTCATTTATAATAGTTGACACGTTAGCTTATTTTATGCGTCATGTATTAAGTAGCATGCGACGCATAAGGGTAAGTTCTTTGAGGTAAAATTGACCTATAGTGTCGCCTCCTACTTAAGAGGCGACGCAATTGCTTATTTTATGTGTCGGTTCCCAGGCGACACTATAGATATGGACCTATTGTGTCCCCAGCAACAGAGTCGCCTTCCAGGTGACGCGATAGCCTGTTTACAGGCGACACGATAGGGTGTTTTTGTAGTAGTGTAATTCAATAATTCAGTATTATCTGATTATTTAAGGAGAGGAAAGAGAACGCCAGTAAGCCAGGGACACCCTGTAACAACTTACTACAATAATGTGAGCCAGGGAAACCCTGTAACAACTCACTATGAGCCAGGGACACCCTGTAACAACTCACTGTAGGCCGGAGAAACTCCTGTAACTACCTACAAATCATATTGGCCGTAATAACAGAGTCCCTAGTGTGCACACCCCTTCTACTTGGATCACAACAAGATAGAAGGAAGACAAGTAACAGTAAAATCAGCATAGTAACCAGAAAACCTGTAGGTGGCCGCTGAACCTCCCATACAGGGCAACCTGTTCATCATTTCTCTCCGATATTCCACTTTAAGTGATTAATATCTTTTGTAAAAGTCATCACTTAAATCATACACACATATACATCATCTCATTTAACCAAGTGTGAGTATATTTATTCCAATATCCATATCACAATTCATTCACAGCTTATCCGTAAAGCCCATTTTCATTCATACACAAAAACCATCACTTGTAAATTAATACTCCATCATTTTCCAATTATAAACAATCCATTTTTCAATTTTTATTTTCAAACTTTAATAACGAATAATAGCATAATAAAAATGATAATAATAATAATAATAACAATAATAATAATAACAGTAATAATATTCATAATAATAATAATAATAATAATAATAATAATAATTAATGTTTAATTCAACAAATGCCAAGAATAAAATATTAGATTATTTATCAAGGTCGTCAATAACGTTAGAATAATTGTCATATCGTCCATAGTCCATTGTCCATAGTCATTATTCATATCCATAATCCATAGTCATTAGTCATCTTACTAATCATAATCCGCATTTAAGTCAATAGTTATAGTCCATAATAATTTTCATAATTATAATTCACATTTCTAATCACATATTCACGTAATTAAATTATTTTTATACTACAGGATCTATGTTTAGATGGACATCGAAAATTACCTCGTGACGCGTGCCCAAAAGTTAGATTCACGAACAGATCAAAGCTCTTGATAATCCTTGTCTACATACTCGGAGTCTACAACGAGATTAACGAGATCTAAGTTAGTAACCTAAATAACCTCTTTATATATAAAATAACGAACTTAAATAATTCAAATAACCTTGAAAATTTTCTTAATTATTCCAAAGCATCATTAATAGTTCAAAATTATTACATTTAAAGAAAATATATATTTAACAAAGCATTTCAAGTGTATATATATAAAAAAAATAAATCATTTCAACTTAAAACATATAACTTAAACAAAATAAATTTTAATTAGAAAACATTTTGTTTTAAAAAAAGGAATATAAGGGGAGGGGGAAATATACTGATTTAAAGAATCAGTTTACAAAAAGAAAGGAAAACAGAGGGGAAGTAGGAACAGAGGGGGCACGCGAAGGAGGAAGGGAGGGTGATGGTTGCGGTGTGGCTCGGGTTCAGGCGGCCGGTTTCAGGCGCAGAGAATGGGCAGCAGGGGCTGGCGTGGTGTGTGGTGGTTGCGGAAGAAACAAGCAGTGGTGGTGCGCGGGTCTGCTGCTTTGGGTTGTGGGTTCGGCGAGGAGGAGTGGCGAAGGGGGTGTGGGGCATGGTGGTCGGACTGGGTTTTGGGGCGGCGAGGGTGGTGGTTTAATCTAGCGGTCCGTGGCAGTTTATGGTGGTGGTGTGGCAGTTTTGTGGTGGTTTCCGGCGAGTTTCAAAGGGCCAGAAACAGAGGAACAGTGAGTTAAACCCAAAATTTCATTTTCCAAAATAAGATCAGAATTTCAGAAATAAAAAGGGAAAAGAAGGAGATTGAAGAGGAGAATGAAGCAAACCTTGAAGGTGGGTTTGCTTGAGTTTGTGGGTGTGTTATGGGTAGTATTTATAAGGGAGATTTTCTGAAATTTGGGGGAGCTTGCTCAAGCTTCCATTGATGGAAGGATATGAAAATTGAATGAGGTAGATTTGCTTTTGACCAATTGGTTCATTTGCTCAGAATTGGGAGCTTGAATTCAAAGCTACTTCTTTATAGAAAGGGAAAGGAACGTTACCCCCCAAAACCCCCTCGGGGGGATACTCACTTTAGTTAAAAAAGACAAAGAAGACATACATCTTATGTGACCATTGAACCTTGCTGAGCTGATGTTGCTCAGTATCTTCCCTGGACTAGGGGAAAGATCGCAAGAAGACAAGACGGCAATGGTTGTCGCGGTATAAAATTACTAAACTAAGACCACCCGGAACTCATGAGAGCTTACGATACGCATGGAATTAGCTAAGCATTTTATTCGAACAAATATAGAACCAGAATGGATGGTTTTGTGTCTATTACCAGTTCTTCCTCCCGAGTTGAGACCGATCATTCAGATAGATGGAGGTAAATTAATGAGTTCGGATATTAATGAACTCTATAGAAGAGTCATCTATCGGAACAATACTCTTACTGATCTATTATCAACAAGTAGATCTACGCCGGGAGAATTAGTAATGTGTCAGGAGAAATTGGTACAAGAAGCCGTAGATACACTTCTTGATAATGGAATCCGCGGACAGCCAATGAGGGATGGTCATAATAAAGAAAATTATGACTAGAATTGATGGTTGTGGTTGGGAGATTATTGATGGTTAAAGAAAGGTTTCATACGGTTGGGAGAAGGAAGAGTTAGAGGATGGAAGATGATGATATGATAAGTGGATTGATAAGTGATATGTAATGGATGATAGGTGATAGGTGATAGGTGATAGGTGATAGGTGATAAAGATGGATAATGGGTGATAAGTGGTATGATAATGGCAATTCTTGTAATTTCAGAGAGCTTATAATGTTTGGTATTTTGTGGCTTATAAGCATTTGTACATGTAATGAAAAGTTAGCTAATAATTATGAAATACTTATCTTTAATAATTTATCTAATGTTTTTATAAAATTCAAATAACAACATTAATATTGGAAATAGTTTTATATAATTAAATTAAGAGTTAATTGGGCGCAACAACACAAACTATAGCTTGGGTGCAAGGTACAACACAACCTTGTTCGGGTTCACAACACACCCTGAACTTAATGTGTGGGTGCGTACCACAATATAAATGATGATCGGTGACTCTTTTCATCTCTCAATTAGCATCCTTTTCATGAACAATCTTTTCATTACAGACCTCCTTATGTGTTCCAACATAATCCTTATTGGATTTGACCTAACTTCTATAATGCAACCATTAAATATCGCTGTCACCGATCATCATTTATGTTGTAGTATGCACCCACGCTTTAAGTTCATGCTATGTTGTGCACCCGAACAAGGTTGTGTTGTAGCTTGCACCCAAACTATAGTTTGTGTTGTTGCGCCCAATTTTGCCTAAAATTAATTAAAGTAATTCAAATAATTGGATTTAATTCGAAATAAATATTAAAACTCACATAATTTATATTAACGCCTTTTTAAATCGAATATTAAAACTCACATTAAATTCGTATTAGTACATATTTAGATTAATAATACTTTATTAGTTTATCAAAAATTTGGGGTATTACAGCTCCTCTCCAACAAGACCAAGCTCGAGTAAAGTGCTACCATTGCTTTGACCGCCGAAGTTAGTGCCGTACTTCAAAACAAGCTCCCCAAGAATCTTGAAGATACGGGGTCATTTTCTATTCCTTTGAAGATTGGGGACTTGGAGCCCAAGAGGGCCTTGGCGGATTTGGGGGCAAGTGTGAGTTTGATGCCCTTGTCCATTGCTAAGCAACTTAATTTTGAACTCAAGCCTACTAGGAGGGTCAGTCAACTCGCCGATAGATCGGTGAAGGTTCCGGTTGGAGAGTTGGAGGATGTGTCGGTCCAAGTTGGAAGGGTCTTCATCCCTTGTGACTTTGTGGTTATGGAGATGGAGGAAGACTCCCAAGTTCCTCTTATACTTGGGAGGCCTTTCCTTATAACGGCCGGGGTTCTTGTTGATATGAAGCGTGATGTGCTTACATTAAGGGTAGGAGATGAGAGCATGGAGTTTGCTTTCAAGAAATCGATGAAGTCTCCAATCATGGAAGAGGTGAAGAGGATAGATAGTTTTGATGAAGAGGTCTGGAGTTTGAAGGGTATGAGGGGTAAGAAGGATTCCTTGGAAGATGTACTTTTGGGAGAGGATTTGGAAGATAATGAGGAAGGGAAAAAATTCAAGCTTTCCATGGATGCCTCTCTAACCTATTGTGCTAAGGAAGAGAAGATAGAAGCCTTTGAGGTACCTTCACCTAAGGAGGAGAGTTCTAAGCCTCCTCCCAAGGTAGAGTTGAAACCCATTCCCCCTTCTTTAAAATATGCTTTTCTTGGTGAGGGTGAGACTTACCCGGTGATAGTCAATGCTACACTTTAAGGCACTCAACTTACTCAACTTCTTGATGTCCTTCGGGAACATAGAAGTGCCATTGGGTATAGCATTGAAGTTTTCAAGGGGATAAGTCCTACCCTATGCATGCATAGAATTCATCTTGATGACGATCATGCTTCTTCTATTGGGCCTCAAAGGAGGTTGAATCCCAATATGAAGGAAGTGGTCAAAAAGGAGGTCTTAAAACTCCTTGAGGCGGGGATAATCTACCCTATCTCCGATAGTCGGTGGGTTAGTCCCTTCCATGTGGTCCCTAAAAAAGGAGGCATGACCGTCATCACCAATGAAAAGGGTGAGAAAATCTCCACTATATCGGTGACCGGGTGGCGTATGTGCATAGATTATCGAAGATTGAATAAAGCCACTCGGAAAGATCATTTCCCCATCCCCTTTATAGATCAAATGTTGGAAAGGTTGGCGGGTCATTCCCATTTTTGTTTCCTTGATGATTATTCGGGGTTCTTTCAAATTCCCATCCACCCCAATGACCAAGAAAGGACTACATTCACTTGTCCATTTGGTACCTTTGCTTATCTAAGGATGCCATTTGGCTTGTGCAATGCGCCATCTACATTTCAAAGATGTATGGACGCCATCTTTTCGGACATGTTGGAAGATACCAATGAGGTATTCATGGATGACTTCTCCGTGGTAGGTTCATCTTTTGGCGATTGTCTCAAGAACTTGCAAAATGTGCTTCAAAGATGTCAAAAGATGAATCTAGTGCTTAATTGGGAGAAGTGTCACTTTATTGGTGAGGATGGCATTGTGTTGGGACACAAGATTTCCCAAAAGGGAATTGAGGTAGATAGGGCCAAGATTGAGGTCATAGAGAAGTTGGCCCCAGCTACTACGGTGAAGGGAGTGCGATCTTTTTTGGGTCACGCCGGTTTCTATCGTCGGTTCATAGAGGACTTCTCTAAGATTGCTAGGCCTCTATCTAGACTTTTGCAAAAATATAATGAGGTTGTTTTTGATAATGATTGCATGAATGCTTTTGAGACTTTAAAGCATGCCCTTATTTTCGCCCACATTGTGCAAGCTCCGTATTGGAGCTTGCCTTTTGAACTAATGTGTGATGCTAGTGATTATGCAGTGGGAGCCATTTTAGGGCAAAGAAAAGATGGAAAGCTTCATGCTGTTCACTATGTGAGCAAGACACTTGATTCGGCTCAAAAGAACTACGCCACAACGGAGAAAGAGTTGTTGGCGGTTGTGTTTGCTTTCGATAAGTTCCGGCCTTATCTTGTGTGCTCAAGAGTGGTAGTGTACACGGATCACTCGGCAATCAAGTATCTTATGTCCAAGAAAGATGCGAAGTCGCGGTTGATTCGTTGGATCTTACTCCTTCAAGAATTTGATATTGAGATTAGAGACAAGAAGAGAACGGAAAACTTGGTGGCCGACCACCTTTCCTGGTTGCCTGTGTTGATTAGAGAAGTTGTAGTAGCTTATAAGAGTTCTATTTTGTTTTCTCTTGTATTTCTTTGCTTTTTAAAATTACCTTAGGTGATATAATTGTACTATAAATAGCCAAGAGATATTAGGTTGTAAGGGGTGTTGTTTTTGAAAGAAAATTAAGCTTTTAATACTCCCTCCGTCCCATATTAATCGCAACAATAGTTTGTGCACTTAGTTTTAGGAAGTTAATAGAATAGGGTGTATGTTATATTAATTTATTGTAAAAGTTGATGAGATAGAAAGTAATGTGGTACTTTTAGGAAGTTAATAGAGTAGGGAAGTAGTATTATAATGTTTTTCACATAAATCAATGAATTAGTGAGGTATATTAGTTGGGTGATATATAATAAAATATTTGTGGTTCCATGCCTAAAATAGAAGTGTTGCAATCAATATGGGACAACCATATATGGAAAGTGTTGCAACTATTAAGGAAAATTACCAAAAATAAGCTAACCTTTATGTTAATCGCTTCTAACAAGTTAACCTTAAGATATTACAGGAATAAGTAAACCTTTCATACCCCCTACTTTTAACAATTCAAAACTGGATATCACCTCTTATTAACCTTTTTAACAGCTCCATGTGTTACGTGTCACTCTTTTATTGGACATTTTTAAATTTTAAATTTATATTAAAAAAAACCTCCCTCTCCCTCCTCCCCTACCACACACACACATCATACCCCAAAATCAGACCACCCCACCCACCGACATCGAAACCTTGGCACCTCACCCACAACCCACCCCCACCCCCACCTCGACACCCCGCCGCTAAATCAAATCCCCAGGTGCATCAATATTTACCCCAAAATCAAATCTCCAGCAAATCGGTCATCGTTAAATTAACAGTTCTTCAATCTTACTTCTAATTTCCTCCATTTCTCCATCTCCTCTAAAGAAACCTTCAACTTCATCATAAATGGCGTCCACAAAACTCTACCTCATCATCTTCATCATCCTCCTCTTCCTCTATATCTCTTCGATATCGACTGAGAAACCCACGATTGACACCGCTGTAATTATCATAGCTAAAAAAATCCAGTCATTATCTGAATGAAGCAAGTTAGAAAGCGTTGAACTCTCTTCCTTAAGCCAAAAGCAAAGTTGATTTTATCATCGTAGTGCCAACCAGGATGAAAGGCATCGATGCACGAACCGGTTGGTGGAACGGTGATGTATCACATTTATATATAGTGTTTAGATGCATTTAAATTGCATTTAGAACTCTTTTTAGAGCATTTAGGTGTTTAATGACATGAATTACATAAGTTGCGCTCTAGTACTCCCTGTTTGTGTGTTTCGATGATTTTCTGGTTATTTTGATACAAATTGATTATTATCATCAAGGATCTAGCCTATTAATCATTGAGGATGAATTTATCTTGCACAAGGATCACAATGCATCCGTTTGGGACAAATTTGAGTTGGAATGAAGCAAAGAGTTAGTGAAAGAAGTGTCAAAACTAACACATGTTCACTATTTTGATCATAACTATTGACAGAAAATTGATAATCAATACATTACAATTGGGTTGGAATCTAGACTTCAAGATCTTTACAACGCTAGGTCACACGCTCCAATCAGACTTACGGTTTAGGAGATACGGCCTTCGCAAGTTGACCCAGTTTTACCAGTTTTTCACCCGATCGGGCCCTCTATCCGAAGGCTTCGTTTTAGGCCTTTTTGGGCGTAAATTATGACCCTTCTCCTATCTAGTTTAGATTTTAGCATAAATGGTTAGCTTCTTTTATTTTGCGAGACACTATATTTTCCATTGTTGTTAGTTCAGTTTTAAAATCTTTCGTAGGGTAAACACTTTTAGATTAGTTTTGGAGGAGATCAAATCTCAAATTATTTCAATTAAAGTTATTGCTTTCCGTCATTCGGTGTTCTTCTCTCTTAATTTCTTGATTTAATCTTTGATAGATTAGTTGATTATTTAAATCATTCATGATGCAAAGTTTAGGCTTTTATATTAGGTTTATTATTGTTGATTCAATTATGTGTGAGTAGTTATAATTATAGGGTTTTAGGGAGGAACACCATATTTATACCATGATTCATATTTAGATTGCTATTAGTTTCTAGGTTTTGAATAGATTATTGTAATACCCCAAATTTCTATTACTTTCCTAGTAAAATTTATTTACAAATCTTATATTATACCCATTTTATTTTCGAAATTATATTTACAAAAAGAAAATAAAATGGAAATTTCATTTTTATTTTCGGAATTATTTTAGCGAAAAGGAAGATAAAATCTGGAAACTAATTTTCATATAAATCTTCACAATCTTTATCTTATTTTCGGATTTAAATTTTTAAAAAAATAAAAATCTGATTTTCGGAATAAAAACCAACAGATTTTCGGATTTAAAAAAAAAAGTCAGATATTCAGAGTTTTAAATCAAAGTTCAGATTATCTAGCCCAAATCAGTTTTATAATTTTCGATTTTGAATTTAAATTTCAAAATAAGTTAGAATTACAAACCCTAAAATTTTTCTATATAAACCCATCTCAAACCCTACGAAAATCAGTTTACAACTCTCGAAATACTTTCCTTCTTCTTCTTCCTTACTCTATTTCACCATTAAAGAGGTGAGAAAAACTCAAATACTTACCTTCTTATTTTTTCAGATTTCAAAACTTAGTAGAAGAAAGAAAAAAAAAAGAGAAAAGGATATTGAAGATAACTGTGGATCGGATGGATTCGCGCCGGCCACTTTCTTTTCCTTCTTCTTCTTTCTTCTTCCTTCTTCTTTCTTTCCTTCTCCTTCTTTCTTTCCCTTTCCTTCTTTTTCCTCTGTTGCATTAGTATTGTATGTTCTATTAATGCTTTTCTTTTGTTTCTTTTTCTTTACATGTTTTACTTCTTTTTTTTCTTTTGTTTTGTCCTTATCTTATTTAATTCACCTTTTTCCCTTAGTTTTGTCCTCTTCCCTCTATTTTCCCTTTCTTTTCCTTTATTTTAATTTTCTTTATTTGTTAGTCTTATTTTATGTAAAACTTGTTACATATTTTCCTCTTTTGTTACATTTTTATTTCAATTGTTGAACAACTTTTATTTTGTTTGTCACTTTTGTTTTATCTATTCTTATTTTTATTTTCACTTTAAATCTTCTATTATTATTCCTAAAACGTAAAGTTATGATTTTTACTTCTACCTTTTTATTTGTTTTTAACTAATCTGACTTAAGTAATGTTTATAATTGTTTAAGTTGCGAGTTAAGGAGTTACCCAATTTTATTGACTAGAGTTATTTTATTTTATTTTAGACGAAGGCTTCGTAGGAGACTATACAGAGAACTAGTAATATTTTAAGAGTGCGCTTATCAAGGTAATTCGCAATGTCCATCTACTATAGTATTCCCGTATAGGAATATTATGTGCTATGTGTTGTAAGTGTGATTTTTGTGTACAACCTACTATATATGTACTATTATAAACTAAAATTTGATGTTCACGTTTTGTTGTTAATATCATTTAACTATTAACAACTATACTCGTATATACCTATGATTTTGATCATTTGTCAAACTTATTGTTTTATTAATTTTCATTCAATACTATTGGCACCGCTATTATGATGATAAGTGGGTAACAAGTAATAACTTGAGTTGACAATTGATCTCTTGACGTAATAATTATTAAGTAATTTGTGTTTGTGATTTGATTATGGACGTTATGGATTTCAAGAGACTATAGTTTGACTAATTTTAATGAATATGGAATTAGTTGTTACGTGCTATGTATTTTGTAACCTTGTTAAAAAACATTAATCACTTAAAGTGGAATGTTAAGAAGGGAATGTAGCCTATGGAATTGGATCCTCCATAGGTAATGGACAGGTTGCCCTGTTTAGTAGTGAACCTAATGACGTTTGATCATTGGGCTGCTAATTCAGGTTTTTGATTCCTTTATAATATTAAAACTGCTGTTTTGTCTTCCTCCTAATAGTGAACCTTTTGGCGCGCTTTTGCGTTAGATCATTAGGCTGTTAGTGAGGGGTGTGCACACTAGGGACTCTCTGTGAAATATTTTGGCCATGTTATATGACTTTTGGGTGACGACCCAAAGACAAGTAGGTGGTTACTGGGATTAGTCCCGGCCTACTAGCGTTCCATTTCCCTTTCTTAATTAATAATGAGTTATGTGAATTATTGTAAATTATTGTGATTATTTATCTATAAATTACGTTTTAAGTATAGCTGCACTACTCTGATTATTAAATTTATTTTCAAAACAAAAACTATGATTATTTTACGGGATGGAGTTGGAATTACTTAGTTTTTACTAATTTTAGTTTATTTGTTTCTAATTTGTTTTCCAATATTTTTGCAGGTTCTTGACAAGGGGATTACGTTGGGCATTTGAGAGCAATATAGCTTAGGATCAGCTAGTTCCGACTACATTAGTGTTTTTGACTATTACTCTTTATTTCAGACTTGGTAACCTTAGTTTTTTGACTTAGCTTTGGTAGCTTTGGGTTTCTCTAATAATGAGATGTTTAGTCCTTCCAGTTCATTTTTCAGCCTTGCATGTTTATGCGGCGGTAACACCCTAAAGGTTTAAATGAATGGTTTTAAAAGTCAAATGATGTTTTTCTAATCAATTATTAGTTTAAATTTTTGGGGTGTTACAAATTGGATTCAGAGCTTAGGTTATGATTAGCTTGGGAAAGATTAATAAGTTAATAAAATTGAAATTATAGGTCTAAGAAATTGAACATAGAGTAAACTTAATAAATGGATAACTTTAAGAATAAATTGTGAGAGTGGGATCGAACGGGTCATTTTTGTTTCTTAACTGTGTGTGAAAGTACTTATTAATTATTTTAAATTTCTTTTTTTTAGATGGTGGACGTCAGGTCGTGAGAAAAAGGGACGCTAGAAAAACTGTTTCGCCTGTAAGTCGATCACCATACAAAATCCGAATGAAGGACAATGAAAATGTTTCTGATTATATCCACCGAATCAAGATAGGCATTGAGAGTTAACGCCTCAATGATCTTCTAATAGCCAATGACTTCCATACCCCCGAGCGTCAAGCCCATGTTCTTATCTCCACACTCCCCGTGACGGGCCCATTTGGAGATGTCAAAAGGAAATATGATAATATATTTATCAACCATAAACCCAACTTTAGTAGGTACAGATACAAAGGAGCGTGGTTTCTCACCCTGGATTACATAAAGAATGTTATGATCGACGCCATAAAACATTGGCAGTGTGCCTATTATACTGCCAGTGAGGGTGAGGGTTCCTCATCTCATAATTCTGAGGGAGAGGGCGTTGGGAGCTATGTCCCAGCCATCCAGAATGATGAGAACCCAGAACCCAGAAGACCCTGAGGAAGAGCCCGAGGAAGAGCCTGAGGAGGAGGCGTAATGCCATAGGTTTAGGAAGTATTTTTTTCTCTTGAATAAGGTCATTTGGACCAAAACGTTGCATTTTAGGAATCTTTGAATTAATTTAGAATTGCTTGTTCTAAATATTTAGTTGTTTGGATATTTTGTTGCATTTTGCCACATTTTGGCATTAATAAATGAGTTTTCATTGATAAATTCTATTGTCGTGTGTATATGATACTATGTGGTGTTTGAATATAAAGTATAAACTTGGCCACAAATTGTGTGCAAGTATGTGAAATGTGCAAGTATGTGGTGGTAGTAATTCCAACGTTATTGTGCAGGATTTGTATGCGAACATATACTAGGTCACGCTCTAGGCAAACTGAACAAATGGCTGATACACCCGAACAAGTCGCTGCTCGACTGAAAGCTCTCGAAGAGCTATCCCAAAACTTAGGGTTAGTCCTACAAAATCAGCTGAACCACAGGGTAGAAGATCCTCAAGCCGCAATGGCTAAGAAACTAGCCTCTCTGAACCCCCCGATCTTTATAGGCAAGGAGGACCCCTTACTAGTGGAAAATTGGTTGAGGGACTTTGACAAGTTATTTATTTCGACTGGGACACCCGAAGTTCAAAAGGTAGACCATGCAACTTTTTACTTGAGAGAGGATGCTGACAGTTGGTGGGAAAACCAAGGTCCTACCATTAGAGCCCAAGACAATTTTAATTGGGATGCCTTTAAGTTTGCTTTCAATGACCAATTCTTCCCTGAACATATTAGGAGGCAGAAATACAATGAGTTCACTAGACTTAACTAAGGGGGTGGCATGTCAGTGCAAGAATATGCACGGAGGTTCAACGAACTAGCTAGGTTTTGCCCTACCGTTGTGCCTGATGAGAGAGCTAAGGCCCAAAAGTTTGAGGATGGGTTGTCCTTCAAAATCCAAACCCGACTTGGGGGAGCGACATCTACCACATTCAAAGAGGCCTATGCTAAGGCTTCTAACCTTGAGAGGATCCTGAAGCGTGAGGAGGAGATCATGGGGAGGAATAAGAGAAAAGACCAGGGTAGTAATACCAATGACCAAGGCCATGATAAAAGGCCTAGGTACGGGGGCAATAACAATAATGGTGGGCGTAGTAACTACCAAGACCAGGGAAAACCTAACCATCAAGGACCCCGTAACCAAAATTTCAACTGTATGAAGTGCAACAAGAACCACCCAGGCCGTAACTGTAAAGGAACCCCTGTCACTTGTTACTCATGTGGGGAACAAGGGTATAAGGCTAACCAGTGTCCTAAGGGCCAGAACACCAACCGATCAGGACAGAACGGGAATAGTGGGAACAAGAATGGTTATGGGTCAAATCAGAACCAAGGTTACAACAACCGCCCCTACAATGGCAACAACCCTCATGGTCAGACTGCGAACGCTCAAGGAGGCAATAGCGCTCAACAGAACAATCCAAACAACAACCGAGCTAGTAGAGGAAATAGCAATTACCAGAATCCTAGCAACGGAAATAGGAGCAGAGCTCGAGGCAATAATGGTAGAATCTACGTCATGAATCGGAACGAAGCTGACACCAACGCCAAAGTTGTGACGGGTACTTTCCTCGTTAACTCTAAACCTGCTTATTTGCTTTTTGATTCGGGAGCGTCTCATTCTTTCATAGCTAGTTCCTTTGCCAATAAGTTAGGTATGAAACCTTCAGCGTCGTGTCAAACTTACATAACCATACCCTCAGGTGAAGTGATTCCTTGTAGTTCCTTGTACCTAGACGTACCTATTACCATACTAGGATCTGAGTTGCCTGCTAACCTTATTCAATTTGACCTACTTGACTTTGATATTATCTTGGGGATAGACTGGCTTGCTAGATACAGGGCTAGGATAGAGTGTCATACCCAAAAGGTGTCTCTTAGGGGACCAAAGGGAAACAGGATATCCTACCAAGGTATAGTGTCCAAACCTGGAGTCAGTATTGTCTCAGCCATGTCATTCCAAACCTACATTAGGAAAGGCTACCCCATCTATCTGTGCCATGTGAAGGATGTAAGCGCGGAGGATGTTGAGATGTCTCAGAAACCGGTTGTGAGAGAGTTTGAGGATGTTTTTCCAGAAGATATTCCAGGGATGCCACCAATTAGGGACATGGATTTTAAAATTGACCTAGTGCCTGGAACTGGAGCTATTTCTAAGGCACCATATAGAATGTCACCCGCGGAGATGCATGAGTTGAAGGCTCAGTTAGAAGAATTGTTGGAAAAAGGGTACATTAGGCCGAGCGTATCACCTTGGGGAGCACCAGTGTTGTTTGTTCGGAAAAAGGATGACACGTTGAGGTTGTGCATCGATTACAGAGAGTTGAGTAATGTGACAGTAAAGAACAAGTACCCATTGCCTAGAATCGAGGACTTGTTCGACCAGCTTAAGGGTGCTGGGATATTTTCTAAGATCGATCTGAGGTCTGGTTATCATCAGCTGAGAATTGCGGAGGAAGATATTCCAAAGACGGCATTTCGTACGAGGTACAGCCATTATGCGTTCACAGTGATGCCATTTGGACTTACTAATGCGCCTGCAGCATTCATGGACCTCATGAATAGGACATTTCAGCCGTACTTGGATACATTCGTCGTGGTGTTTATAGATGACATTTTGGTTTACTCAAGGGACAAGGAAGAACATAAGGGGCATTTGAGGAAGGTCCTAGAGATACTTCATGGGAAGAAATTGTACGCCAAGTTCTCAAAATGTGAATTTTGGCTTGAGAAGGTCGCATTTCTGGGTCATGTTATATAAAAGGATGGAGTGGCGGTCGACCCAGCAAAGGTGCAAGCAGTGACAGAATGGCAACGACCTAGTAGTGTGACAGAAGTAAGGAGTTTCTTAAGACTTGCAGGCTACTACAGAAGGTTTGTGCGTGATTTTTCGAAGGTAGCCCAGCCCTTGACAAACCTGATGAAGAAAACGACGAGATTTCAGTGGGATGAGAAGTGTGAGAAGGCCTTCCAGGAGTTAAAGGATAGACTCACGTCAGCATCAGTTTTGACATTACCATCTGGATACGAAGGTTTTGAGGTGTATAGTGACGCTTATAAGAATGGTTTAGGGTGTGTATTGATGCAACATGGCAAGGTTGTAGCGTATTCTTCGAGACAACTCAAGCCACATGAGAAGAATTACCCTACTAATGATTTAGAGCTAGCTGTTGTGGTATTCGCACTCAAAATTTAGAGGCATTATCTGTATGGAGTGACATGTAAGATTTTCACGGATCATAAAAGTCTCAAGTACATATTTACTCAGAAGGAGTTGAACATGAGGCAGAGGAGATGGCTTGAGCTTATCAAGGATTATGACTTGGAGATATCGTACCACGAAGGTAAGGCGAATAAAGTTGCCGATGCGTTGAGTAGGAAGACTAGCCACACGATGAATATGATGGTGTTGACAAAGGAGTTGTGCGAGGAGTTTAGGAGAATGAATTTAGAAGTTATGGAACACGGGCAAGTGGAGGCTTAAATGAATGCGATTTCAGTACAACCCACCTTGTTCGACGAGATTCGAGAGAAGCAAGCCAATGATGAGTGGTTAATGAAGGTGAAAAAGATGAAAGAAGATGGAGCAGCCACTGAGTTTGAGATTAATGATGAGGGCGTTGTGAAGTATAATGGGAGATGGTGTATTCCTAAGGATGAGGAGTTAAAGAGGAAAATCATGGAAGAAGCTCATCATACCCCGTATTCTGTACATCAGGGTTGAGATAAACTTTACAAGGACCTTAAGCAACACTTTTGGTGGCAAAACATGAAGCGAGAAGTTGTTGAGTTCGTTGCAAAGTGTTTGACGTGTCAAAAGGTGAAGATTCAACACATGAGACCTGGAGGGAAATTGCAGTCTTTAGAGGTGCCTAGTTGGAAGTGGGAGTCTATTTCCATGTATTTCGTGATGGGATTACCACTGACGAGGTCAGCGAAGAATGCTATATGGGTTATAGTGGATCGTCTCACAAAGACAGCAAGATTCATAGCCATGAAGGATACGTGGAGTTTGCAGCAATTGGCAAATGCATATGTGCGAGAAGTCGTGAGGTTACATGGTGTACCGAAGGATATTATTTCAGACAGGGATTCGAGGTTCTTGTCTAATTTCTGGGAAAACTGCAACAGGCATTTGGTACTCTACTGAAGTTCAGCACGGCATTTCATCCTGCGACAGATGGACAGACGGAACGAACAATCCAAACTCTCGAGGATATGTTAAGGGCGTGTGTGATGGACTTTGGAGGGTCTTGGGATGAACACTTGCCAACCATAGAATTTTGTATAACAATAGTTATCATGCGAGCATAGGGATGGCGCCTTATGAGGCACTATATGGTCGGAAGTGTAGAAGTCCCTTATGTTGGAGTGATATAAGTGAGTCAATGACAGTGGGGCCGGAGATGATTGAGGAAACAACAAATCAAGTTAGACTGATTCAAGAACGCATGAAAGCAACTCAGGATCGACAAAAGACATATGCAGATCAGAGTAGAAGAGAAGTGGAGTTCGAAGTTGGGGAGAAAGCTTTACTGAAAGTTTCACCGACCAAGGGAGTAATGAGATTCGGCAAAAAAGGAAAATTGTGTCCGCGTTACATAGGACCGTATGAAGTTTTGGAACGGATTGGTGAAGTGGCCTATAGATTAGCCTTACCCATTGAGTTAGCCAAGGTCCATAATGTCTTTCATGTGTCTCAACTTCGTAAGTACGTCCATGACCCAACTCATGTCATCCAACCTGAAACTATTGAACTAGATGAGACCTTATCTTTTGAGGAACGTCCTATTAGGATCCTTGATACCAAAACGAGAAGTACCCGGAACAAGACGGTTAAGTTGGTAAAGGTGCTATGGTCGAACCAAAAGTCCGAGGAAGCAACTTGGGAGGCTGAAGATGATATGAAAAGGAGATTCCCAGAGTTGTTTGAGCAGGTATAGTAAGTTTCGGGGACAAAACTAAATTTTTAGGGGGGGTGTGACGTAATAGTAACGAGTTATTTTCGAACCTTAACTCATAGTTATTTTCCAACTGCAACGTATGTTATTAAGAGCTAAGTTTAAAGTTCGAGGACGAACTTTGTCGTAAGGGAGGGTAGATGTAATACCCCAAATTTCTACTACTTTCCTAGTAAAATTTATTTACAAATCTTATATTATACCCATTTTATTTTCGAAATCATTTTTACAAAAAGAAAATAAAATAGAAATTTCGTTTTTATTTCCGGAATTATTTTAGCAAAAAGGAAGATAAAATCTGAAAACTAATTTTCATATAAATCTTCACAATCTTTATCTTATTTTCGAATTTAAATTTAAAAAAAAATAAAAATCTGATTTTCGGAATAAAAACCAACAGATTTTCGGATTTAAAAAAAAATCAGATATTCATAGTTTTAAATCAAAGATCAGATTATCTAGCCCAAATCAGTTTTATAATTTTCAATTTTGAATTTAAATTTCAAAATAAGTTTTAGAATTACAAACCCTAAAATTTTTCTATACAAACCCCTCTCAAACCCTACGAAAATCAGTTTACAACTCTCCAAATACTTTCCTTCTTCTTCTTCCTTACTCTATTTCACCATTAAAGAGGTGAGAAAAACTCAAATACTTACCTTCTTATTTTTTTCAGATTTCAAAACTTAGTAGAAGAAAGAAAAAAAAAAGAGAAAAGGATTTTGAAGATAACCGTGGATCGGACGGATTCGCGCCGGCCACTTTCTTTTCCTTCTTCTTCTTTCTTCTTCCTTCTTCCTTCTTCTTTCTTTCCTTCTCCTTCTTTCTTTCCCTTTCCTTCTTTTTCCTCTGCTGCGTTAGTATTGTATGTTCTATTAATGCTTTTCTTTTGTTTCTTTTTCTTTACATGTTTTACTTCTTTTTTTTCTTTTGTTTTGTCCTTATCTTATTTAATTCACCTTTTTTATTTTGTTTTGTCCTCTTCCCTCTATTTTCCCTTTTCTTTTCCTTTCTTTTAATTTTCTTTATTTGTTAGTCTTATTTTATGTAAAACTTGTTACATATTTTCCTCTTTTGTTACATTTTTATTTCAATTGTTGAACAACTTTTATTTTGTTTGTCACTTTTGTTTTATCTATTCTTATTTTTATTTTCAATTTAAATCTTCTATTATTATTCCTAAAACGTAAAGTTATGATTTTTACTTCTACCTTTTTATTTGTTTTTAACTAATCTGACTTAAGTAATGTTTATAATTGTTTAAGTTGCGAGTTAAGGAGTTACCCAATTTTATTGACTAGAGTTATTTTATTTTATTTTAGACGAAGGCTTCGTAGGAAACTATACAGAGAACCAGTAATATTTTAAGAGTGCGCTTATCAAGGTAATTCGCAATGTCCATCTACTATAGTATTCCCGTATAGAAATATTATGTGCTATGTGTTGTAAGTGTGATTTTTGTGTACAACCTACTATATATGTACTATTATAAACTAAAATTTGATGTTCACGTTTTGTTGTTAATATCATTTAACTATTAACAACTATACTCGTATATACCTATGATTTTGATCATTTGTCAAACTTATTGTTTTATTAATTTTCATTCAATACTATTAGCACCGCTATTATGATGATAAGTGGGTAACAAGTAATAACTTGAGTTGACAATTAATCTCTTGACGTAATAATTATTAAGTAATTTGTGTTTGTGATTTGATTATGGACGTTATGGATTTCACGAGACTATAGTTTGACTAATTTTAATGAATATGGAATTAGTTGTTATGTGCTATGTATTTTGTAACCTTGTTAAAATCCATTAATCACTTAAAGTGGAATGTTAAGAAGGGAATGTAGCCTATGGAATTGGATCCTCCATAGGTGATGGACAGGTTGCCCTGTTTAGTAGTGAACCTAATGACGTTTAATCATTGGGCTGCTAATTCAGGTTTTTGATTCCTTTATAATATTAAAACTGCTGTTTTGTCTTCCTCCTAATAGTGAACCTTTTGGCGCGCTTTTGTGTTAGATCATTAGGCTGTTAGTGAGGGGTGTGCACACTAGGGACTCTCTGTGAAATATTTTGGCCATGTTATATGACTTTTGGGTGACGACCCAAAGACAAGTAGGTGGTTACTGGGATTAGTCCCGGCCTACTAGCGTTCCATTTCCCTTTCTTAATTAGTAATGAGTTATGTGAATTATTGTAAATTATTGTGATTATTTATCTATAAATTACGTTTTAAGTATAGCTGCACTACTCTGATTATTAAATTTATTTTCAAAACAAAAACTATGATTATTTTACGGGATGGAGTTGGAATTACTTAGTTTTTACTAATTTTAGTTTATGTGTTTCTATTTTGTTTTCCAATATTTTTGCAGGTTCTTGACAAGGGGATTACGTTGGGCATTTGAGAGCAATATAGCTTAGGATCAGCTAGTTCCGACTACATTAGTGTTTTTGACTATTACTCTTTATTTCAGACTTGGTAACCTTAGTTTTATGACTTAGCTTTGGTAGCTTTGAGTTTCTCTAATAATGAGATGTTTCGTCCTTCCAGTTCATTTTTCAGCCTTGCATGTTTATGCGGCGGTAACACCCTAAAGGTTTAAATGAATGGTTTTTAAAGTCAAATGATGTTTTTCTAATCAATTATTAGTTTAAATTTTTGGTGTGTTACAATTATGGTGTGATTTGTTCTTTATGAGGGATTAACGTTATTGTGTAGTTTCATAAATTGCTTGTGGTTAATAATTGTTTGCACATACTTGTCTTACTTTTAGAGGCCCTAGTACACATCAGTAATTCTGATTATGTTAGTGAACAGGCGGCATAAGATGTATTATGAGCTTTCAGACGTAACCATAGCTTAGCACGTGCTCTAATCTCTCGACTCTTGACCTAGGTATTAATAGTTGTTAGATCCTTTTGATTGGTATATGCATGGTGGACCGAACTAATGCCCTAGACCTTTACTTCATAGTTAAATCCCATTTTTATATTGCTTTCCTTAGTCTGATTAGTAGTTCAGGTGATTCTTCTCCGATCTTGTCTGAAGTAGTTGTTTAGCTGAATATTAACTTAGAAAATCTGTCTCCCTGTGGATTCAACCCTACTTCCCTGACTATTGTTGTTAGAGGACTTTAGGATTTACTTTTGATTAGGTGATACGACTTTAGCCTGTGAAACGGTCATTGATTAGACCCACCAATGGTTGGACAATAAAATATGAGACTCGCCCGCACAACCATATGATGCTAGCAATGGCATGAGGGATTCCAAGCTCTTGAATATATGGATTTAACATAGATACTTGTAGGGCCCAGTCAAATTGTATGCCCCCAGTAACCAGCCCCGGTCTTGAGCATTTTGGTGCCCTAGGCAAAATAGTAGATAGGGGGCCCTTTCGAAAAAAATAACAATGTATAATAAAAGAAAATAAACACATGATAGTAATTCTATTAAAATATTTCGTTGCTCAAACGCATACATGATTACTAAAAATAACTTCAACAAAATAATTGTTCAAGCAACTTATATGCCTGATAGGGTTTAGTCGTATCACCTAATCAAAAATAAACCTACAGTCCTCTAACTATGGTAGTCAATGGAAGCAGGGTCGAATCCACAGGAGACAGAGTTTCTAAATTAATATTCAACCAATTAGCTACTTCAGATGAAAACAGAGAAGAATTAGCTGAACTAAAGATTAAACTAAAGAAGACAGATTAAATCGAGGAATTGACTATGGACTAAAAACCTAGGGTATTAGGTCGGCCCACCATGCTTATACCAATCAAATAGGGTCAACTGCTACCAAAACCTAAGTCAAGAGTCGGGGATTAGAGCACGTGTTGAGCTATGGTTAAGACTCAACGCTCATAGTTCAACATACGCCGCATGTTCACTAACGTAATCAGAACTACTGACGTGTCCTAGGCCTCTAGTCGTAAGACGGATCTGTGCAAACAACTATTAACCACAAGCAATCAATGAAATTGTACACTGACATTAATTACTCAATAAGAACAAACCACATCACAATCACCCTAATCAAGCCCTAGAACTTAATAGAAATCTAAATCACAATCATGGTATAAACATGGCTTTCCTATCTAACACCCTAGAAAGAAAACTACTCACTCATAATCGAATTAAGAACGACAAAACTAATATGAAACCCTAATAATTGCATCATGAATAATTGAATAAATAAACTAAGCAATTGAGAATAATAAAAGAGATTAGGGTAAGAAAGAATACCAATTGACAGGAAGCAGGAACTTTTATTGAAATCGAATAGGTTTGATCACCTTTAATCTAATCTAAAGTGTTTAAACTAAGCTAAGAACTATGAGAGATAAAACTAGAATAAAAGATAATAAAAGATGTCTCTAAATAATCAGGAAAAAGGTCTTTATAATACCCCTCAAGCCTAATTCAAATAGGAAACAAAAGTCGAAATCCGAGACAAAGAGCGCCAAACCCGATCGGGCCCGAGCACAGTACCCGATCGGGTCAAATACCAATGAGCCTCCTTTTGTTTCTCGTGGTCAGCGCAACAGCCCAGCAATCGAGGGTGAGAACTGCAGCCCACCCGATCGGGCCCGAGCACAGTACCCGATCGGGCCTGGAGGCAAATGAGCCCAGCAATTTCTCCTCGTCCGCAGCATCATAGTGAGAGCTAGCAGCATCCGACCCGATCGGGTCGGGCAGAGGTTGACCCGATGGGGTTTGGGCACATGTGAGCTCGCCCGATCGGATGGGGCATGCCTTGCCCGATCGGGTCCGCAACTTCTATACCCGATCATAATTTCTTCGCCCGATCGGGCCATTTTTGCCCGATCAGAGTACGGAAACCTCCTTTTTAACTCTTTGGCTCTCTAAACTTGACGTTTAGGGGTCTTGGGACCTCCTAAACTACCCATAAAACTCGTGAGCCTTCCTACGTGCCCCGTAACATCTCGTAAAGCCGTGGTTGCTTCTAAATGGCTCGGGAATAAGGATAAAACTCCATAAAACCTGCAATTCAACACTAAAACACAAAACCACAACTATATACGATAGTTAGCACAAAATAGCTCCCAAGAGCTCCAATGACGCACAAATTAGCTTGCTAATAAGGGAGAAAAGTCTATATAAATACGCGATATCAAACTCCCCCAAGCTAAACCTTTGCTTGTCCTCAAGCAAACAGAACATGAACATGGAATATATTGCCTCACCCCATAGATAAAAACAAATCAAATCTCAAAACATTTTCAAGACTAAGAATCGTTCAAGCAGGCATAATTCAAGTTTGGCTAAACAAATCCATCCAGCCACCAATCATCCAAGCAATTTATCAAATTCAAGCATCCACAAAGCATACAAGTCCTGAAAAGGCTCTCACAAGGGTGTCACTCCTCTCTATTTTGTGGCAGGCAAAGAATATGCCCGAACACTCACCAACCCGACCATAAGTACCCTTCCCACTCACACTCTCATATGTTTAAGAAGGTTCAATGACGCTCATCCTAGTCAAGTCGACTCAATTAGCAGAAATACTCTTTAACTTTGACAGACTGACTCGAAATCAATCAAATGAACACTGCAGACACGAGCTCAAGAGGACTTTAGAGGGTTGTAATGGGGCTTAGGTAAGAGGTAGGGGATACTTTTGGGTAATGTGGTGGAAAAACCAAGAAAGGGGGAGCATAAATCATTCAAATAAGGCCTAAGATGGCCTACACAACTCCCATCAACACCATATAACCACGAAATATAACCCAACTCTCATAAATCAATGAAAAACTCATAACAAACCCAATTTTCAAGCAATGAAGCGAATATTTCCTTAAGAACGTACGTGAATGAAAGAACTTCGAATTCTTTTTCATTTTCTTTAATTTTTCTAAACTTCATTCATGCAACTCTAGAATTGCTTTTTCTTTTCTTTTTCTCACCCTCAAGCCACAACAAATACACTTTTAAATTCCTCAACAACCAAACTAAACCAAGAAACCAATCTCAACTCAACCCATACAAAAGCTCCCCCAAGCTAGGCTTGGAATAATATCAAGTGAAGGCTTTGGGCTCATAATAGGGGTTTAAGTAACACGAAACAAGTCGTTAGGCTCAGCGGGGCTAAGGAGGATAAAAGTATATCAAAAATTCACTCTGAAGCTCAAGAATAAGACAAAAGAACGCCTCTATCACAGCAAATGCTACAAGTCATCGAAAATCAGACAAGTACGAAGTCAAAGTCAAGATCAATCCACTAAAGAGGAACTAACACACAAGAATAGACTAAATAATAATATGAATCCAATAGGCTACAAAGAGGCCTCACAGTCTAACCAATTCAGGTATACAGCACAAAATGGTCTAATATAATCCAAAAATGCTCGAAATCATAGCAATCAAACATCAAATCATAGCCTCAAGATCACAAATGCCTAGCTATCCAGAAAACAAATTCAAATCATTTTCAAATAGAGCACAACAAGGGGCACAGGGAGGCAACTAAACCAGTCATGGGAACCATATTTTTTTTATTTTTTAAGAATATTTCGAAAGCAATAAATCTATCCTAGAAAGCATCGCGGTAAAAGAGATAAAGAATACAAACAGAACTCCTCCCCCAAGCTGAACTTGGCAGTGTCCTTAATGCCAAAAGGTGATAAGGACTATGCTAAGAGGAAAAACAATGTTGGTACCCTCACTCTCGCTCACAAAAAGGAAGAAAAATAAAAAAGAAAAGGAAAAAAGGGAAAGAAAAATACTAGTTGCCTCTCGCACAGCGCTGGTTTATAAAGGTCCCGCACGACCATAATCCTCCATCTCTCAAATAGGAGGGGCTTGGCAATGAGTGCCACCCTCATCAAATATCTTTCTTCTCCAAATGTTCTTGACAATGCCTCCAGACGGTGAGGCAACCTTAGATGGAATTGGAACCTTCTCCACACCTACTTCATCCAAAATCTCATCCCTGCAACAAGATTGTTCAAGCATAGGTGCCTTAACAACATTGGTTAGTGTAATCATCACTTTATCATCACCAACACTAAGAGTTAAAGACCCAGACTTGACATCAATTACAGCTCCAACAGTACACAAAAATGGCCTACCCAAGATAATAGGAATCTAAGCATCCTCATCCATATCTAACACCACAAAGTCAACAGGGATATAGAATTTCCCAACCCTAACAGGAACGTCCTCTAAAACACCTAGAGGGTATTTTATAGAACGATCCGCCATGTGTAACGTGATTTGTGTGCATTTAAGTGCTCCCATGTTTAGTTTCTCAAAAACAGATAATGGCATAACAGAAACAGAAGCACCTAAATCACATAAAGCCTTGTCAATAAAAATAGGTCCAAGATGGCAGGGTATAGAAAAACTACCAGGATCTTTTAACTTTGGTGGGGTTTTATTTTGAATAAAAGCACTACACTCTTCAGTAAGAGCGACACGTTCTACCCCACCAAAGTCTCTTTTCTTAGTGATCATGTCTTTCAGAAATTTGGCATAAACAGGCACTTGGGTAATTAAGTCTGTGAATGGAATCGTTACCTCAAGGTTCTTGACCATAGCCAAGAACTTACCAAACTGCTGATCGACCTTGGACTGTTGCATCCTGTGAGGAAAAGGTAGCCTTGGCATAAAAGGCGTTTCAGAAACCTTCTCCTTTTTCTTCCCTGTCTGTTCAGCTTCTGCAGACAAATCGACTTCAGACGTCGAATTCTTCCTTTTTCCTTCCTCTACCACCCTCTTCTTCCATGCAGTTGGGATAACCTCATCAACGGGCAATGGAGGAGCATCATAAGCTATGCCACTACGAAGAGTGATGGCATTCACATGTTCCCTCTGAACGGGTTGCCCTGGCAATTGTCCCTGCTGCCTCTGTGCATTAGTTTCTGCCAATTAAGCAACTTGAGCCTCGAGAAGTTTGATGTGCTTCTCTTGGGCCCTCCGTGCTTCCTCTTGGGCCCTCCGTGTTTCCTCATTTGCCTTTTGCATAGACAATATCAGTTTCATCCGTTCAAAATTGCTAGGCTCTTGTGGGTTGTTGTTTTGTGGAGGTGGGGTTGAAAAATTTTGTGGAGTTTGGAAATTATTGTGGTGATGGAAGTTTTGTGGTGGTGGTCTTTGGAAATTTTATGGGGTTTGATGGTATGAGGGTTTAGGATAGTTTTGTGGGTTTTGGTAGTTATGTGAAGGGGGAAAGTTTGTGGTCTTTGTTGAAAGGCATTGGCCTGCTCTATCTGAAGTTGACTGAACTGACAGTCATGCCCAAAGTGACCCTGAACACCACATACCTCGCAGTAAGATGAGGTAATGGGTGCTACTGCAGACATAGCATTGATACTCAAAGGGGGTGCTGCTGAGGAAGAGGAACTGAAGGTGTTAATCTGCTGACTCAGCTTCGCCATCTGCGAAGTCAATAATGCAATGGCATCTACCTTCAGTACCTTCCTCGTGAGGCTTCGGGAAGTGGAATGATCATTGGCTGCGAGGTTTGATAGAAACTCGTAGCCTACATCCACTTCCTTATCCAGAAAAACTCCTCCTGCAGACGAATCAACAATACTCTTCGTCTGAGGCTGCAGACCATTGTAAAATGTCTGCGTCAAGAACCATTTGTCCATGTTGTGGTGTGGACACTCTCTCTGTAAATCCCTAAACCTAGCCCACGCTTCCCGTAATGTTTCATCAGGCTCTTGGGAAAACGTGGCTAGTTTATTTCTGATTTCTGCTGTTTTTGTAGGTGGGTAATACTCTCTTAGTAACGCAGCAGAAATCTCACTCCATTCTGTTTCTTTCACATCGTTCAACCACTTCTGGGCTCTATCTCTCAATGAAAACTCGAACAACATGACTTTGAGTTGATCTGGAGTGACGCCGGCATGTTTAACGGTTCGACAAAGTTGTTGAAACCGTTGCAGATGATTTGCCGGATCTTCAGTAGGATGTCCACCAAACTGATTTTGCTGGACCATGCTGATGAGCTCAGGCTTAATCTCAAAATTTGCCGCGGCAATGGTGGGCATAGTAGGTCCAGTGGAGAGACCATCTGGGTTGGGCACCCCATATGACTTCAGTGATTTTGACATAACTGAACTCAAGGTGTCTGTTCCAGAGGTGTTCAGCTGAACAGACTGCCTTTCTTTTTGATTTTTCTTTCGGATCCGCCTGATTGTCCTGGTAAGATCGGGGTCCGCTGGAATTTCTATCAATTTCTAGGGCTTGATAAGGGTGATTGTGATGTGGTTTGTTCTTTATTGAGTAATTAATGTCAGTGTACAATTTCATTGGTTGCTTGTGGTTAATAGTTGTTTGCACAGATCCGTCTTACGACTATAGGCCTAGCACACGTCAGTAGTTCTGATTACGTTAGTGAACATGCGGCGTATGTTGAACTATGAGCATTGAGTCTTAACCATAGCTCAACACATGCTCTAATCCCCAACTCTTGACTTAGGTTTTGATAGTAGTTGACCCTTTTTGATTGGTATAAGCATGGTGGATTGACCTAATACCCTAGGTTTTTAGTCCATAGTCAATTCCTCGATTTAATCTGTCTTCCTTAGCTTAATCTTTAGTTCAGTTAATTCTTCTCTGATTTCATCTGAAGTAGCTGAATTGATTGAATATTAATTTAGAAACTTTGTCTCCCTGTGGATTCGACCCTAGTTCCCTTGACTACCATAGTTAGAGGACTGTAGGTTTATCTTTGAATAGCTGATACGACTACAATCCTCCATCTCTCAAATAGGAGGGGCTTGGCAATGAGTGCCACCCTCATCAAATATCTTTCTTCTCCAAATGTTCTTGACAATGCCTCCAGACGGTGAGGCAACCTTAGATGGAATTGGAACCTTCTCCACACCTACTTCATCCAAAATCTCATCCCTGCAACAAGATTGTTCAAGCATAAGTGCCTTAACAGCATTGGTTAGTGTAATCATCACTTTATCATCACCAACACTAAGAGTTAAAGACCCAGACTTGACATCAATTACAGCTCCAACAGTACACAAAAATGGCCTACCCAAGATAATAGGAATTTGGGCATCCTCATCCATATCTAACACCACAAAGTCAACAGGGATATAGAATTTCCCAACCCTAACAGGAACGTCCTCTAAAAACCTAGAGGGTATTTTATAGAACGATCCACCATCTGTAACGTTATTTGTGTGCATTTAAGTGCTCCCATGTTTAGTTTCTCAAAAACAGATAATGGCATAACAGAAACAGAAGCACCTAAATCACACAAAGCCTTGTCAATAAAAATAGGTCCAAGATGGCAGGGTATAGAAAAACTACCAGGATCTTTTAACTTTGGTGGGGTTTATTTTGAATAAAAGCACTACACTCTTCAGTAAGAGCGACACGTTCTACCCCACCAAAGTCTCTTTTCTTAGTGATCATGTCTTTCAGAAATTTGGCATAAACAGGCACTTGGGTAATTAAGTCTGTGAATGGAATCGTTACCTCAAGGTTCTTGACCATAGCCAAGAACTTACCAAACTGCTGATCGACCTTGGACTGTTGCATCCTGTGAGGAAAAGGTAGCCTTGGCGTAAAAGGCGTTTCAGAAACCTTCTCCTTTTTCTTCCCTGTCTGTTCAGCTTCTGCAGACAAATCAACTTCAGACGTCGAATTCTTCCTTTTTCCTTCCTCTACCACCCTCTTCTTCCCTGCAGTTGGGATAACCTCATCAACGGGCAATGGAGGAGCATCATAAGCTATGCCACTACGAAGAGTGATGGCATTCACATGTTCCCTCTGAACGGGTTGCCCTGGCAATTGTCCCTGCTGCCTCTGTGCATTATTAGTTTCTGCCAATTAAGCAACTTGAGCCTCGAGAAGTTTGATGTGCTTCTCTTGGGCCCTCCGTGCTTCCTCTTGGGCCCTCCGTGTTTCCTCATTTGCCTTTTGCATAGACAATATCAGTTTCATCCGTTCAAAATTGCTAGGCTCTTGTGGGTTGTTGTTTTGTGGAGGTGGGGTGGAAAAATTTTTGTGGAGTTTGGAAATTATTGTGGTGATGAAAGGTTTTGTGGTGGTGGTCTTTGGAAATTTTGTGGGGTTTGATGGTATGAGGGTTTAGGATAGTTTTGTGGGTTTTGGTAGTTATGTGAAGGGGGGAAAGTTTGTGGTCTTTGTTGAAAGGCATTGGCCTGCTCTATCTGAAGTTGACTGAACTGACAGTCATGCCCAAAGTGACCCTGAACACCACATACCTCGCAGTAAGATGAGGTAATGGGTGCTACTGCAGACATAGCATTGATACTCAAAGGGGGTGCTGCTGAGGAAGAGGAACTCAAGGTGTTAATCTGCTGACTCAACTTCGCCATCTGCGAAGTCAATAATGCAATGGCATCTACCTCCAGTACCTTCCTCGTGAGGCTTCGGGAAGTGGAATGATCATTGGCTGCGATGTTTGATAGAAACTCGTAGCCTACATCCACTTCCTTATCCAGAAAAACTCCTCCTGCAGACGAATCAACAATACTCTTCGTCTGAGGCTGCAGACCATTGTAAAATGTCTGCGTCAAGAACCATTTGTCCATGTTGTGGTATGGACACTCTCTCTGTAAATCCCTAAACCTAGCCCACGCTTACCGTAATGTTTCATCAGGCTCTTGGGGAAACGTGGCTAGTTTATTTCTGATTTCTGCTGTTTTTGTAGGTGGGTAATACTCTCTTAGTAACGCAGCAGAAATCTCACTCCATTCTGTTTCTTTCACATCGTTCAACCACTTCTGGGCTCTATCTCTCAATGAATACTCGAACAACATGAATTTGAGTTGATCTGGAGTGACGCCGGCATGTTTAACGGTTCGACAAAGTTGTTGAAACCGTTGCAGATGATTTGCCGGATCTTCAGTAGGATGCCCACCAAACTGATTTTGCTGGACCATGCTGATGAGTCCAGGCTTAATCTCAAAATTTGCCGCGGCAATGGTGGGCATAGTAGGTCCAGTGGAGAGACCATCTAGGTTGGGCACCCCATATGACTTCAGTGATTTTGACATAACTGAACTCAAGGTGTCTGTTCCAGAGGTGTTCAGCTGAACAGACTGCCTTTCTTTCTGATTTTTCTTTCGGATCCGCCTGATTGTCCTTGTAAGATCGGGGTCCGCTGGAATGGGGGAACCGTACCTGGGCATACAAAAGAAACAAAAAGAAGCAGTAAAACGTACCTCAATTGGAACAATGAAGTTCCAACGAGGTATAGAGAAGTTGACCAAATAATCAAATAAAAACTTAGAAAACTAGCCGTGTCCCCGGCAACGGCACCAAAATTTGATAGGGTTTAGTCGTATCACCTAATCAAAAATAAACCTACAGTCCTCTAACTATGGTAGTCAATGAAAGCAGGGTCGAATCCACAGGGAGACAGAGTTTCTAAATTAATATTCAACCAATTAGCTATTTCAGATGAAAACAGAGAAGAATTAGCTGAACTAAAGATTAAACTAAAGAAGACAGATTAAATCGAGGAATTGACTATGGACTAAAAACCTAGGGTATTAGGTCGGTCCACCATGCTTATACCAATCAAATAGGGTCAACTTCTACCAAAACCTAAGTCAAGAGTCGGGGGATTAGAGCACGTGTTGAGCTATGGTTAAGACTCAACGCTCATAGTTCAACATACGCCGCATGTTCACTAACGTAATCAGAACTACTGACGTGTCCTAGGCCTCTAGTCGTAAGACGGATCTGTGCAAACAACTATTAACCACAAGCAATCAATGAAATTATACACTTGACATTAATTAGTCAATAAGAACAAACCACATCACAATCACCCTAATCAAGCCCTAGAACTTAATAGAAATCTAAATCACAATCATGGTATAAACATGGCTTTCCTATCTAACACCCTAGAAAGAAAACTACTCACTCATAATCGAATTAAGAACGACAAAACTAATATGAAACCCTAATAATTGCATCATGAATAATTGAATAAATAAACTAAGCAATTGAGAATAATAAAAGAGATTAGGGTAAGAAAGAATACCAATTGACAGGAAGCAGGAACTTTTATTGAAATCGAATAGGTTTGATCACCTTTAATCTAATCTAAAGTGTTTAAACTAAGCTAAGAACTATGAGAGATAAAACTAGAATAAAAGATAATAAAAGATGTCTCTAAATAATCAGGAAAAAGGTCTTTATAATACCCCTCAAGCCTAATTCAAATAGGAAACAAAAGTCGAAATCCGAGACAAAGAGCGCCAAACCCGATCGGGCCCGAGCACAGTACCCGATCGGGTCAAATACCAATGAGCCTCCTTTTGTTTCTCGTGGTCAGCGCAACAGCCCAGCAATCGAGGGTAAGAACTGCAGCCCACCCGATCGGGCCCGAGCACAGTACCCGATCGGGCCTGGAGGCAAATGAGCCCAACAATTTCTCCTCGTCCGCATCATCATAGTGAGAGCTAGCAGCATCCGACCCGATCGGGTCTGGGCACATGTGAGCTCGCCCGATAGGATCGGGCATGCCTTGCCCGATCGGGTCCGCAACTTCTATACCCGATCATAATTCCTTCGCCCGATCGGGCCATTTTTGCCCGATCAGAGTACGGAAACCTCCTTTTTGACTCTTTGGCTCTCTAAACTTCACGTTTAGGGGTCTTGGGACCTCCTAAACTACCCATAAAACTCGTGAGCCTTCCTACGTGTCCCGTAACATCTCGTAAAGCCGTGGTTGCTTCTAAATGGCTCGGGAATAAGGAGAAAACTCCATAAAACCTGCAATTCAACACTAAAACACAAAACCACAACTATATACGATAGTTAGCACAAAATAGCTCCCAAGAGCTCCAAGGACGTACAAATTAGCTTGCAAATAAGGGAGAAAAGTCTATATATACCAATGCCGTAATTTAATTCATACTCTTACAAAATCATATGAAATGGGTTCTACGAGCTTTTCGAGATGCAAAATCATTAATGATAGTATCAACTTCAATTTTTTCCGAAAAATCCTTCTCGATTGATAAAATAGCTAGCCCATTCAACCGTTCTTGAGACATTGATGACTTCAAATAGGTTTTGACGATCAACTTTAACTTTGAAAAACTTCTTTCTGCTGACGCCACGGTTAATGGAATTGTTAAAAAAAATTCTATAAGCAATTGAAGCATTTGGGTAGCAATCTGCACATTTGACAAATTCAAGAGTTTCAAATGCTGACAATAATTTATTTGGCAAAGTAGGTTGCAACACTTTCAATTATGAGTAAAGATCATTTAAATCAACATCTGATGAAACACCATGAGAAAAAGCATTGTGAAAAGTAAGACAACAATCTCTCAATTCTTTTACATCCAATGACTTTAACTTGTTGGAATCAAACATAAACCAAAACAACTTTCAAACGTTTTTAGTTGCTCAAATATGCTTTTCAAAGATGTAATTGACATATCACCAACAACCAAAAATTATTCAAGCCTAAACAATTCCTCAGGCGACTGATTTTGTTCTTCCTCTTGATTATTTTCATCAAAATGTTCTTTTCTAATAACACGATGATTTATAGGAAGGATAAGCTCTACAACCATATCAAGTGCAATATTTTTAGCAATAATCATACGAGAAGTAAAGCCTTCATCTCTATACTTTTCAAAATATGACAACATACCTTCAACTTGTTCTATGGTGGTGTGATACACATATACTTGGATTACAATTTCTTGCTCACTTTATTTATAAAAATAAAATATCATACCAAATAACCATACCAAGCAAAAACTCAAAATTCCAAGGTGTATTATATAAACAATCCGCTTCACTTTTCGACTTTGCATCATTACCACAAGAATCATATAAAATTGACAAACCCAATCTTAATTGAGGAGCTTGAAATCTAATAGCTTTGACACTTTTAATCCGACTCTCCCAACAAGTATCAGGTAAACATTTCAATGTAAGTTCCGGAACATTGTCAACCAGAATTTTCCATCTTTTTATAGAACCAGAAAACAATGTATATGCGTTGAACATTTCCGAAAAATGAGATAGCTTTAGTGCAAGAATGTGCCATGTCGCTAAGAGCAAGATTCAAACTATGACAAGCACAAGGCATATATGATGCTCTAGGATTTAATTCAAGTAAACGCTTTTGTACACCTTGGTGCTTCCCTTTGATATTGGAGCCATTATCATAACTTTGACCCCTTACATTATCAATATCAAGATCAAGAGACTTTGATACATTTTTTAATTCAACAAAAAGTCCCAATTCGGATGTATCATTCACCTCCAAGCACACTAAAGAGTAAGGGGTCTATTGTTATTTGGTTTTTTGACATTTTCACACATCGCACTATTAGAGTCATTTGTTCTTGATGAGCAATATCAGGGGTACAATCAAGAATGATAGAATAATATTTTGCATCTTTGAAAGTCTTGAATATAGAACTTTTCACACTATGGGCCAAAAGGAAAATCAATTCATTTTGAATTTTATGCCCAAGGTAATGATAATGAATTTCACGATTTTGAATACGTCTAACATGATCTTGCATTATTACATCAAATTCTGCAATCATTTCAATCAACCCTAAGAAATTACCATTACTATCTTGGTATAGTTTTTCATTAGATCTTCTAAAAGCCAAATTATGAGTAGCAAGACATTTCACGGCTGAAAATATTCTAAGTAACACTTGCCTCCATCGGTCTTTCTCCTTTATAATCGCTTCTTGTAAGCTTTTATCAATTGTTTCATTCTTCTTTAGCCTTACTCTCAATTCATTCCAAGTAACCATATTATTCATATGCTCGGTACTATTTTCATGTTGTTTGAGCCTATCACTTATACGCTTCCAATAACCTAAACCGCCATTTGCTAACAAACTTTTGTTAGTGATAGATTTAAACAACTTGCAACAAAAACAAAATACTTTGTCAACATGTATAGAATAAACCAACCATTTTCTATCGCTAATCTCATCATTGTTCAACTTCCTAGAAAAACAAGCATATGAAAAATGCCTATTATTAGCATCAAGAGGGAAGTCAAGATTCAACTCTCTTATAGGCCCCTTTTCAACTATAATATCTATTGTTTTGTTATCAAGATTAGTCCAATTCCTAGGATCATAAATATTGATAGAAGGAATTGCTTGTTCTTCATTAATACCATTAGTATTAGGAATTGACTGATTTGGCTCCAAATCACTATCAAAGTGTCAATTTCAATAGAAATATTGGGCACATCATTTGGCAAATTAGGCTCATTTGGAACATCATTAGGCTCACTTTGAACATCATTATGGTCATTTAGGCCATTAATTTCATCATTATGGTTCATATCATCATGCAAATTTTCATTTGAATGATTTAAATTTTCAAGAACGACATTTCTAACAACAATTCTGTCCACAGCACCTTGTTGTGGTTTATAAACTCTTCGCAAAATTTTCTCTTTTTCCTTTTGTCATTTCCACATAATTGTCTTCTAGGCAACATTGTAAACAATTAAACCATATATTAAAAAAATAGAAAATAAAATGACAACACCTTGAATCAAGAAGCCTGACTGATAAGCAATTTCAAACTCCGACGGAAGCACAGTCAAGGATCCGGCGGATGCGCATACAAGAATCCGGCAATGGCAGTCGGCAGATATAAAATATCAGCAGAATTCGTGCCCCGAACAACCAAAATTTCTCAAAAGAAACCCATAATTTCATAATCTCAATAGAAACCAGTTGGTTGATACTAGAATTTGTGAGTAATGCATAATTCAAATGCAATTCATCCCTATTTATAGTGTAGAAAATAAATATTGTTATCACAATTAATTGAGGATGAATTGTTAAAACGACTTAATTTTTTGGGGAAAATGGAAATTTACCATGAGTAAGTTGGTTAGAGATAATTTAGGGAGATGAATGTATTTAAGAGGGAGAGAGAGGGGCTATAAGCGAGGAAGATGAAGGGAGTTTACAGTGAGTTGCTTGAAATCTTTTGCTAATTAAATACCTTGAATTTAATAAATGAAAGTTGAAAGTTGAAACTTTCCTTTCACTTCCCTACAAATCAACGTGCAAATTGCATTGGCAATTAGTAGAGTAGTAGGCCTAGGCGCCAGCTTGTAAGGTAAGGAATTTGCTTTTTTTTTTAAAAAAAAAACATACTACTATATTTTTAGAATCAAAATATGAGGCCCCTTTACAAAGTTGGGCCCTTGTCCCTTGCCCCTCCATACAATGCTCAGGACCGGGCCTTCCAGTAACTGACGTTACTTCTAATGACGAAAGGGCATAAAAGAAAGAAAATGAGAGGGAAGAAGGTGATGTCGTGCATTGGGTTCAATGGTGGCTGTAATTCTAGAGAGGAAAGAAGAGGAGAGAGAAAAATAAGGAAGAGGGTGGTGGTTAGGGATGTCAATGGAACGAGGTGAGTGCGGAGGATGGTCCCTCCATAGCCATACCCGCCTAAAAATCTCATCATCATCCTCGCCCCATCATCCATGGCGGCGGAAAGTTTTATCCCCATCCTCGTGCCAACGGGTATGCGCTAAAAACTATCCCCGCCCCATCACCCACATAGGTCTCCACACCCGTTTCACACCCGCTATATCTGCCCCACCATCCGCCTTACCCGCCCTGACATATGTCCCATATTTATTAAAGTATATACTAATTTTTTTCAAAAATGTATGTTAAAATAAATTTTGTTTATTCAATATAGTTATTTATTAAATTCTAAACGCATAGTACTTATGAGGTGAGGAATAAGCGTGGCGGGTACATCCTGAACTGCACACCCGCCCCATCACCCATGGTGGGGAAAAGTTTCATCCCCATCCTCGCCCCATTACCCGTGAAACCTTTCCCCAACCCCGCCTAATTGGGGCAGAGGTAGGGCGGGTCTCCACAAACCCCGCCCCACTGATATCCCTAATGCTGGTAGACTGATGGTTGTGGTTATGGAGGGAAAGGAGGATGAGAGAGAAAAATAAAATAAGGGAGAGAAGAGAGATATAGGGATGGGATATAATATTTTAAACCAATTAAAATGAGACACATGACAAGTAAACTAACAAGTTACTAACTAGTGACCGGTAAAACAACTTGTTAAAAGTTTAAGTGGTAACAAGGTCTACTTATTCCTGGATTATCTAGAGGTTGACTTGCTAGAAGTGTTGAACGCAAAGTTTAGCTTATTCTTGACTATTTTTCCTCATTATTATTAGGAGAATTTCTGAGAAACCACTTAAAACTTTACATTTTTTGAAAAAACCCTCCATTTACTTTTTTAAAAAAATTAACTACTAAAACATCACATTTTAACATAAAAGTTAACTTTTTCATTTAATAGGGTTCACTGACCAGCTTTCATCCCCTGACCACCACCATCCCAATTGATACTACCATTGGCACCACCATCCTCACTCTAAACCTTCACTACCACTCACTAATCAGATCACCCCCACCACTCACTACCTCTACCTTAAAAAACATAACCCCTAAGTTCACCATCCACTTGATGTATCACATTTCTATATAGTTTTTAGATGCATTTAGATTGCATTTATAACTCCTTTTTGAGCATTTAGGTGCATAATGACATGAATTACATAAGTTGTGCTCTACTCCTCCCCGTTTGTGTGTATCGATGATTTTCAGGTTATTTTGATACAAATTGATCATACTTATCAAGGATCTAGCCTATTAATCATTGAGGATGAATGTAGCTTGCAAAAGGATCATTATGCATCCGTTTGGGACAATTTTGAGTTGGAATGAAGCAAAGAGTTAGTAAAAGAAGTGCCAAAACTGACACACGCTCACTATTTTTATCATAACTCTTGATAAAAAATTGATAATCAAGAAATTCAAATTGGGTTGGATTCTAGACTTCAAGTGCTTTCCAATGATAGGTCAAACGCCCCAATCTGACTTGTGGTTTGACATATATGACTTTGCAAGTTGACACAAAATCGCAGGATTTCCGCCCGATTTGGTCGGGCCGTTTAGCCCGATCGGGCAGGGCACGCGGAGCTTTCCTTTTTCTTATTAGTTTAGGATTTGTTATAAATAGCTAAGCTTTATTATTTTGAAGACACTTTGATTATTTTCAATAAAAGTTTATGCTTTCCGTCAATTGGTATTATTCTTACTCTTAATTCCTTCTTTTATTTCTTGTTTGCTTGGTTTTGATTGTTTCATTAATTCATGATGCAAAGATTAGGGTTTTACATTAGTTTTATTATTGTTGATTCAATCATGTCTGAGTAGTTTTATTTCTATGGTTTTAGGGAGGAAAACCATGTTTATACCATGATTCATATTTGAATTGCTTTTATTTCTAGGTTTTGATTAGTTCAATTGTAGTGTGATTCGTTCTTTATTTCAAGGTTTATGTCAGTGTACAATTTCATGAACTATGTTTGGCAACTTGAGTATGACCCGATTGTAGGCTTACTTTTAGAGGCTCAAAACACACTATTGATCCTGATTATGTGAGTGATCGTAATTCATATGTTGAATTGAGAGCGTTATGACCCGATCATAGGCTTAACATTGGCTTCGATTGTTCGACCCTAAACCTAGGTGATATTAGTTTTTTGACCCTTTTGATTGGTATAAGCATGATGGACCGAACTAATTCCCTAGACCTTTATTTCATAGTTTAATTCTCATTTTTATATTGTTTTCTTTACTCTAAATAGTAGTTCAGCTGATTTCTATCTGATCTTGTCTGAAGTAGTTGTTTAGCTGAATATCAACTTAGATACTCTGTCTCCCTGTGGATTCGACCCTACTTCCCTTGACTACTGTTGTTAGAGAACTTAGGATTTATCTTTGATTAGGTGATACGACTTTAGCCTGTCACCACCACCTTACCTTCAAAAATAAATAGAGACACATGTCACTTAAGTGGGGTGAGTTTTGGGTGGTTCTGCTCCCAATAGGATGGAAGGGACGTGGTCTTATTTTGGGGTAGGGGAAGAGGAGGTGGGATGTTGTTTTTTTTTTAAAAATTTGAAATAAATATCCAATAAATAGAGACACATGTAGAGATGGCAATTGGTAATGGACCCGACCCGGATCCGAGGATCCGTATCCGTTTTGAGAGGATTCGGGTCCTCAAAATTAGGACCATCGAATCCGGGTAGGATCCGGGTCTTAGCTTCAAAAAACGGATCTGGGCAGAGTCCTAAAGTATTACCCGGATCTAGATTCGTTTACCCGTTTTTTACAGAGTTATTTTTTACATAAACAAATTTAACTTTATTTTGTAATATTTTATAATGTTGTTAAAATTTGTTGTTTATTTATCTTTATGTTTAAATGTTATGGTTGGATTTTTGTTGTATTAAACGTCAACAATTGGAGATGTGAAATGACATTGTTTTCGTTATTGCAATTTTTGAATATTATGAAAGTAGGCTTATTTGAAGCAAAATAAGTAAAGATTCGTTTTGTATCCGGATTCGTAGGACCCGTATGGATCTGGATGCGGGTCCACATTTTTATTACCCAGTGGATCCGGGTAGGGTCCGGGTCCTTGTTTGAAAAACGGATCTAGATCCGGGTCCTAGAGGACCCAACCCGGATCCGAACCATTGCCATCCCTAGACACATGTCACTTTAACCTATTGAAAAGGTAAATAAGAGGTGATAGCTGGCTTTGACTTGGTAAAAACGGAGGGGTATACAAGGTTTACTTGTTACTGGAATATATTCAGATTGACTTGTTAGAAGCGGTCAACGCAAAGTTTAGCTTATTCTTGACAATTTTTCCTAAAACAGATACCATAATTTATATACAATTCAACTAATTCAAGTTTTCAACCAATTTACCAAATAATATTTCATTATTTTAGACATAGGAAAATAACTAAGTGACAATGTAAAAATAGTATTTTTATACCTAATTTAATTGCGGGCTGACGGAGACGAAGTCATGGAGGTTGGACGTCGGCTAGGCGGCCACCGGTGCGAGGTCGGGTTTTCTTGAACACTCATAATGTAAACTAATTTGCTATTAGGATGGTGAAAGCTGAAAGTATTACGGGTTTCAATTCAATTATTGTTATAAATGGAATTCAGTAGCTACTTAATTTGTAAGTATTGCAGAGAGGATTTAAGTAGAATCAATAAAGATTTTTGGTAGCATAAGATGCATTATGCTTACCCATATTGTTTTTTCATTCTAACAAAAGTTTAGTATCATTCCTAAATATTTTAGCTGTTGTACTCTAGTAATATGAAATCTTTGGCATAAGGCATCTTGATTGATTCTGAAGTTGTAATATGGCATAAAGGTCATTCTTGTTTGCATCTTTCCAAAGAAGAGAAAGAAAACTATTTTGATCTTTTGTATCATGAAAAATGATGTAATAAAATCATATTTAAATTAATACACAATGAATGGAAAACACTGATTTGTGATGCTAAAAAGAAAAGATTATTACACTTACGTCAGAAGACATAGTCTTGGATGCTCAAAATAATTGTGAGCCACTATTCATAAAGCAATGTAAAGATAAAGTACCTTAATTTTGTCAATTATCTTGATATTTCTTCAAGTACAAAGGGATAGAATCCACTTGTTGTCTTTATATCAACTTCTATTTCCGTAATTTTGATCTTACCACTCGTACAATCCCCAACATTGAGATAACAAGACATTCCCCAACTAATACTTTCAAGATTAGGGTCTTTGTTACCGACAGACACACAAACAATTATCCCTTATTTGACTGTATCTAATGTTGCCCCCTAAATCCCAATTACATCATCCTTGATAGTTATAGGTCAATGATCCTCAACTTTAGTCATTGCTTATTTGAATGCATCACATATTAATTTAGATGTAAATTTACAATTTGGACATCCTACAGAATATGTAAGGATGTTACAAGATGGTACAACTACTCGAATATCCCCTCTACGAACACCAAAAAATACGCGGCTTTACTTTTTCCCACAATAAGAGATGTGCAAAAAATATCATGATCGGATAATCGGAGTTCATTGTTATTGCAGCCATGAAACACTTTATGTCCCAATGGTGGCCTATTACAAAAAAAAAATGTATCCCTTATTAAATCCAATAGTCTATACTCAAATGAACAAAAAATCTTGCTAAAACAATTACTTGCAAAATCTAGAAATCAAATCATAATTACTTGCAAATTCCAAAATTATCTAGCAATTGTTAGGATTTGATAATGTATAAGTAGAGATTGTCGAATCTCAAATTTTCTAGTTCGATATTAATATCTAACATAAAAGAGATGTCCAAATGTTTTTGTTGGTTTGTAAAATATATTATTTTTTTGTTGGTATATTGACGGATCTTGACTTTTTTGTATATGGGGTCAAACTTTTAGAATATATGATTTGATTTTGATAATTAGACTTGATAAAATTGTTTTAATCAGATTAACCGAATGACTTGATCGAAAAATTGACTTAAAATCGATTTACCAATTTTAACTCGAAACTTGAATAAATCAAACTCAAGCTAAAATTAACCTAATCCAGAATTGACCCAATATCTTCATAACTTGAATGAAATTAACTCAAATCGATTCTTACCCGAAACCTAAATTAAGTCAAACCAAAATCAAAACCAAATTTAATTGGCATAGATTCGATTTGAATAAGAATTTTATATAAAATGCCGTCATTAAACTCAATATTATCCGATATTAACTCGTAGTTAATACAACATACGACGAATTAACCAACTATAATATAAACATGAAAAATCGAAAGATTTGAAATGTGATTTGTTTTAGTCCAAAATGACCGAAATTCGAATAGAATTTAAAAATAAAGATTTCAACTAAATTATTTTTGTTGTGTTTGTACAATCGATTATGCCCTTTTTGGCATTTATGGAAGATCGTCCCTTGACTTGTATATCCGCAAGTTTGAAATGGGTGGCTAAGAGGGGCTGAAAGGGTAAGTTGGTCCGTGGTCGACAATGTAAAGAGAGGAGGCAGCACTGATAAAATATGTTTTTCACTTGTAGACTTATTTATCTCCATGTTTATGTTGCAAAAGAAAACCTTATTGATGTGCCTCTCTGGCTTTATATACGTTAACAAACTAATTAATGAGGAGGCACCATGTATTTTATTGAGGTCGATTTGTGCATTTTCTACCGGATTACTAGTTTCTGAGCTGCTTGATTATTAATGAACATCCTGTAATGGACGATGATACTTTTAGTATTTCTTATAATGAGGGATATAAAGTGGAACTGAGGATTTTATTCGGGAAAGGAAACGTCGTGAAGCTGTAATTCAAGTGGTGTTCCATGTTATCTATGCTTTGTGTTTAATTAATTCATATACTCAAACAAAGAGTTTACAAAGTTCAACTTCTAGAGTAAATTTGGAATCGTATGAGAGGGGAGAGAAGGCGTAATGAGCTTATGAAGGATTTGGAGAATACTAGAATTTATCGAGATTTATTACGTATGAGCCCTTGAATCTTTTGTTAGCTTTTTCAAACTTTTGAGGGATGAAGGATATCTTTCGGATACAAGAAAGGCGCCATTGGAGGAGCAAGTAGCTAAAACTCTACACATTTTGGGGCATAATGCTAGAAATATCTCCCCTAGCACTTCTTTCCAATCGTTTTGGTGAAATAGTTAGTAGACACTTCCAGCGAGTTTTAAAAGCCATAATACTTATGGAAGACAAGTTTTTCAACAACCAAGTGGGGTTGGAGGAGGTTTCACCACAAATACGAAGTGAATTCTGATTTTTTTCCTTACTTCAAGGATTGAATTGGTGCCATTGACGGGACAAACATTCGGGTTAAGTTGCTGGTTCCAAGGCTCGTAAGTTTCGTGGGAGAAAAGGTCATCAGACACAGATGTGCGGTCGCGTTTTCATTTGACTTCAAATTTACATATGTGCTAGTTCGTTGGGAGGGCTCAGCTTCAGATTCTGGGGTTTTAAAGAATGCTTTAACTATAGAGGACAAATTGGTGATTTTCGAAGGTAATTAATTAGTGTCTAAATTATTTATAGTTTTGTAATTCATACAATTAACAACTTAGTAACCATTATGTTTACAAAATAGGTAAGTACTATCTTGGAGATCTTGATTATATATTGAAGAATTCTCTTATCACACCTTATAGAGGTGTAAGATATCATCTCAAGGAATACTCGACTCGGGGGTCCTGAAAACCCCCAAGAACAAGCCTCCTTACGAAATGCAATTAAAAGAGCTTTTGGGGTTCTAAAAAGCGCTTTGGAATAATCGGAGGATGTAATGAGCCCCAATATTCGCTAAAAACCCAAACTGATATCATTGTAGTATGTTGCATACTACACAACTTTCTCATGGGAGTTAAACCCGATCAATGCTTGATAGATGAAGTGGATCTTAATTTAATGGATACTAATGATGAGGGGAATGAGTCTATTTCTAGAGATGAAGATTGTAAAAAAAAGGACCCAAAATTCGAGATAGTATTGCTTCCCAAATGTGGGAGGATTATGTTGCTTCCCAAATACATGAGGATTATGTATTATAAGCCGTTAGATAGCTTCTAATAAAAAGGTACATTGAATATTGGTGAACTTTGTTTGTTCTATAAAAAGCTTTTGTTTGTTTGTTTGTTTGTTCTATATAGCTTTCGCTCATTTCATAATGTGTGTTCGGAGTTTTATGTGTATTTACTTTGTTTTGTGTTCATATATGGGAAAAAAGAACAAAAGCTCAGATGAAAAGCCATCCACATCTCTTAGGGGACTTTTAGAATGGATAAGGTGTTCCTAGATGCTTTATTTGCTGAGGAGATAAATGGAAATAGAGTTGATGGTTAATTTACTTCAAAGCCATACGACAATGTTGTGAATTAAGGAGTATACTGAAAAGTTAGACCACACGTTTACCAAAGAGAACTTTAAAGAATTGCCTTATGAACATATAAAGTAATTTCAGTGAAGTGTTTGTTATTTTCAATGCTAGCGGCGGATTTGGAATGAAGAAACAAAGATGTTTGAGAGCAAGGACGAAGTTTGGAATGATTTAATTGAGGAAATGTTTCTCCCTGTAAAAACTGTTATTATGTTCAGTTATTATGTTTTGATATTATGTTATGTTATTATGTTCTAATATTATATTTTGTTAATATGTTATGTTATATATTATGTTATGATATTATGTTTTGTTAATATGTTCTGATATTTTGTTATGTTATTATTTTCTGTTATTATGCTATGATTTTATGTGACAAAATCTGGGACTGAAATAGTTGTAGATTGTGATGAATAGGTCTGGGATTGAACTCAGACTTTCAAGTTTGTGTTGAATTGAGCATTGTTGTAGATTGTGATGAATAGTTCTAGGACTGAAATCAAATGAAATAAATATTATTAGTACTGTTATGCTGCAATGTTGACAGTCTCAGAATGAAATAAAACCTTCATTTCAATTTGATTATGTTCTTTTTCCTCATTTCTTGATATGGTTGTGGTTGGTTGTTAAGAGGATAAGCTCAAATTCGTCTGTTTGGTAAAGAAAATTTTGTTCTTTTTTTTGATTTTTTATGGCTACTTTGCTTTATGCTTGATGACAATGCTTCTGCTGAATCCAATTCCATTCCCATTGCTTGCATTTCCGTTTCATTCGCCTCTTCATCTCTGCTTTCTTCATGTCTATCCTCTCCAATTTTATCCTTTGAAAATTTTGTCTGTATTTTTGTCGTGTTCTTTGTACGTGCTTCGTCATCATTTTACTTTTCTATTGAGACATTACTACACGAGTCGTGATGATGTTGTGATGATGCATATGGGTTTTCAAAACTTCCTTGAGTTCATGCAATTTTTCATTCAGTGTGCTTTGTATGTGATCAACTTCTCTAATGTTTTCAATTTAGCGATGTTCTTGGGAGTCATGCGGAGCAATAATTTATCATAATTTGCACTATTTTTTGTTGCTTTATCTCATATATGATATGATATGTGGTCGAATTTCTTTTATATCCTTACTCTTTTAAAAGTGATTTAGTGACTCTACTGTTCTTAGGAACAGTGTTCTGAGTCTCATTTGGCTGAAATTCACTGTTTGTAAGGAAAGGCTTTGCTTCCCTTGTTAGCTCTTATCGAACGACTCATGATTGATCTCATCCAACGGCCTTAAATCATTTTACTTTTTCAAACCCTAAAACCACTCCATACCTTCCTTCTTCACTTGTTAATCTTCCTTCCTTCCATGGCTCCTTCGTGATTCTGATGGCTCCTACAACCGGCAACATTCTTCTAGAAAAATACATTCTCGTCTGGTGGCAAATTACCGGTATCTCTTTCTTCTCGTAGTTCCTTATCCGATCGAAGCTAATAAATTTTTGTTAGGGTTTTTTAATTACGTTTTGAATTCGATGTTCATCGTTATCTCATGATTGAGACTTTGCTTCTGGGAATGTCAAATGTATTGCTGTCAATGCCAATGTCGATCCTAGACCTCGTCTTCTCGGGCATGAAAATCGGGTCTATGACACTGCTCTTGAGGTATTTGCTTAATTTTAGGTTTCTTCTTCTTTTTCTGATTTTTTGAATTTTGCAGATATTGATTGAACTTCGGAGCATCTTGAACGTTTTTTGGTAGGTTTTCTTCTTTTGTTTCATGATTAGTTGAATTTAGTTGGAAGATGATGTACGACATAGAAATTCGACTGACAATAGAGATTTGTTTGATTACTTTTGTTTGATATCGAGTTCTTGTCGAACTTTATGTTTATTTCGTCATTTTGATGTAGAGGTATTGATGGAGATGCTTTTGGCATCCGTTACGACGACGAAAGTAGGAAAGTTGGAAATTGGGGTACCAAAGAGTGGAAATTTAGGTTGAGCTTATTATTGCTCGTACTAGTATAATAATGCTTGATAATAAAAGGGGATAATTCTCTTAATTTTTAAGGTATAAATCTCCTTCTCATGTGTTCTCTCTCCTTGCGACCCATGCGTTTTATGTAAGGTATCACCTTCTGGGAAAGCTGGCTGGTGATGTAGTGTCGATATTTGCTCAAGTTTTCATTGGTGTTGCGAGATGGTGATACGACCAGTGAATGGGATGTGAAGAGAGAAACTGGTGGATGACAATGGTGGTTGCAGTGCGGAGGAGGAAGAAAGGTAACTGCTGGCATTGAACTGGATTAGAGAACTTCATTATCCTGAATAGTTCGCCCACTGCTAAAGTTTCTTCGTTCTTGGAAATGATCATATCTCTAATTTTGATACAGGTTAGGGTTAATATCTATGTGTTCAACTGTTAATTACTTTTTATTTAAGTTGAGATCGTATTAGTTATATATCTTAGCTCAAGTGGATGTATATCGGGTTTATTGATTGAATTGAATTGAATTAACTTTTGGGTTTTATTGATTAAATTGGATTGATTTGATTTGAATTTTATTGATTTAATTGAATTCAAGTGGATTGAATTGGTTTTTCTTCTACAACAAATTATAGGCTCAATTCATGTCAAAAATTGGTGAAAATAACTAGGATTAGCATAGCTCGTCAAGGACAAAAGCAAAAGCTACTTATATTACTTAATCTGCAAAAAATGTAAGTATCCTTCGGTTCTCTTCCTACTTTTCATTTCTGCCTTAATTCCAAGTTCATTACTTTTTTAAATAATATTGATTGCTTATCTTACTACTCTGCTTCTATCTTGGGAAGGTTTATGAATGTAATTTTCTTTTTCCATTATGTACTTTGGGGCTTTAATTTAAATTTCATGGATTATGTGTAGATTGAATTAGTAACCTTATTTTTGTTTGATTGTTCTTATTGTTGTGTTAAAAATGATGCGTTCTTATTTATTTTAGCTTCTATTGGTCCTTTATGCTGATTATTTTTGGGGAGAAATTTTGTACCTTTTTTGCAGGTTTTTGGCCTTGTTTTTAAACCCTCTGAAATTTAGCTTCGGTTTGTGGACGGAAAATGCTTAACCCTTTCTAAAGGAAAACTCAATTCTAGATTGTTTTTCGTATGTTTGGATCATTACTTTAAAAGTTAGAGGCAAAAGGAAAATGAAAATACAAGGGAAGGATAATATGGGAGGAAAAAATAAGAAGGTTAGGAATAGGGAGGACACCGAGTTTTCTATCATTAGCAATGAAATCGTAGTTCACTTTTAGGAAAAATATTTTCCATCATTTAGGAATGTACTCTTTGAATTGGTTCTCTACAAAAGTGTTCTTGCTCATAGCTTATCCTGTAATTACTTCTCATGTGGATCATCGGGGAGATGTTGCTTTAATTGGATGGAGAAACCACCTCTCCAGAACTATATTTGCTATTTTAGCTCATTGGCTGATATTTTGCAGCTTCTTTGTGTTGTTGGTTTAATGTCTTATGTCTCTGTTTACGTGGAACATGCGAACAAAGTTCAGGATATGAAAATGGATACTTTATAGGTCCGACTATCCTCTGTGTTGTCACAGCTGATATGGAGTGTTACAAGGTATAGTTTGTTACGACTCTGGTACCTCTTCCGATTTTAGCAACATAGAATTTTGTTTAAGCGTAAACTTCTACGGCTCGAACAGGAGGAAATTTTGGGTCACTTGTATGTAGGTAAGTTGCCATATTTACGTATTTTTGTTGAAGATGTAGGTTTTTTTGTCTAACGACCATCGTCATCACTCTACCACAAATATGAAAAGTAGAAAGGTTAAGCTCAAACAAAATTCTACGGACCATCGTCATCACATGGACCCACTTTAAAATGCTAAAAGATAGGTTACGATTCATATGAACAGTAAATAATCCAATGCCTTAGAATACTCCAAATCCAATGGTCAGAAAGTTAGCTCATTGACCTAAGCCATTCACCTTTCCCCAGCCTTTCTCTTCCACATTTCTACCATTTCAATCTGCGACCTATGCTTGGCCTAAGGATTTCCTCCACCAAGAGGAGAAGATGAGCATAGGGTTAATCCAATGTCTTAACTAACACTAATAGCTCCGAACTAAAGACCTAAATTTGCCAACTGCAACAAAAGGATGAGATGCGAAAAAGTGGACCAGTAAGTAAAATTCATTACTTTTGGTATTTCTAACTCTTTACATCTTGATTGCTTCTTTACTAAATTTAGCAATTTTGTTTGGAAATTAGATGCTTATGTTGCTGAATTGGGTGGTCCAAGACTGAAGTGGTGGAAGATGAAATAGATAGGTTCCTAAAATACTTACTGTGAAAGCCTAATTTAGAGGTCTAACAATGGCGGCGCGGGGCAATGATTGTTGCTCCGGTTAAGCTAGAGCATGCTTCGCTCTGGGCGGTGGAGGAGAATCCTGCCGTTGAGGATGGTAAACCAGGAAAGGGAATGAATTAAGGTGAACACTGAGAACGTTTCTGCTCCTAGGAAGAGGGGAATTCCACTCATCCTCCTCTGAGGTAAAATTATGAAAATCCATTTACTGATTAGTTGATTTTTTTGTTGGGTTTTGATTTCGGTTGACCTTATTCATCCTCCCTACTTTGAGGTAAAATATGGATGTATTGCTGAATAGTTGAATTATTTGTTGGGTTTTTGTGGGCCATTGATTAGATAATCAGGTAATATAGAGAAGTAATCAACTAAATGTTGATGAATATTGAATTATTTGCTTAAGAGGAGGGCAAAATCAATCAGATTCTGACTAGAAAAGAATTAATCTATCTTGAACTTCTCAACTTCTTTGAAGGAAAGAATGTTGGTTTCTTAGTTCATCTGTGACACTTCTCCCAAAGATAGAGTTTTTCTTCTCTTTATTATACATTTCGTGTTTGTAAAACTTCTATAAGAATTATGATTGTTGTTCTGTAATGTGTTTTTAATACACAGTTATGATATATTTTCTTCTGATTCTTTTTATGAGCATCATTGTTTAGATTATTTAGTGAAGTACTTTGAGTTGGTTTGCGAGACTTAAGAAAATGGTTTAGAAATTTCAAACTAATAAAATAAGTCAGAATTGGGATAGTGTTAGCAAGAAGGTAGCTTACTTCTGGGTTTATGTATTTTACTCTAATATCTTAATCATTCTTTTCTTTTGTGTGTTTCTGCAAATTATGGATTGGCCACAGTTTGAATGAGTAAGACAGACAGTGAAATTCTATATTATTTAAGTTGGCATATCAGGCAAAGTCTGAGCATAACACTCTGAATGACCCTCTCGCCAACATTACATTTAATTTGCAATTATATGTCCAATCTTCACTATAGTATATATTGATAAATCATGAGAATAAGTAATGTATCATATACTGTTGTATTATTGATTGTAGAAAATCAAGAAGCCCAACTACAAGGGCAAGTGGAAGGCACCCTTAAATTGACCACCCAGGTGCGCAGTCTTCACTACTTGATACCTGATTGCCCTTCGTCCAATTGTGTACTGCTAAACTTGTTGAGCTATGTAGCTCAACATATTGTTTCATATTTCAGACTTCAAGGATGATCCAGAACTTTACTCTAACCATAAATATATATACATTTGAGCTGTAACAGGTTCCAGCCGAGTGTTCTAGCTGAGTTTAAAAGTGGCGGAGTCCAGTAACGACTTGCCCGAGAGATTTACAGATTGTTGGCATCTGATGATGAGATACGCAGCGGATTGGAATATTTACATAATTTTTTTAGCAGTAACGGTATGACCATCATTTTATTTAAGAATATGAGAACTTGACTAAAGGAGAGTACGAGACATGGGATAAGTTATGTCGTGCAAACTGGACCACTTGAAGGGGCTTTGTTGGCTTGCTCCTTCCAACAGGTTACGAATGAGGGCAAGATTCTTTAAGATGTGGATTTGCAGTGAACTCATCTCATTTGTTAAGAGCATTCTTTTGTCTACCAATACTTCATAGGTTTTTGCATGAACTTGGCTACTACTTGTGTTTTTGTGTTATGCTATGCAACACATTTTCATTATATATTTGACTCACTGCTATGTTGCCTATTTTGAAATAAGTCTGTTGCACTAACTACAAATGAGTCATTGAGCGACAAACACTATAATATCTACCATGTACATGCACATATTGGGGACCGTGCGCGTTAGCGCATGGTTCAACAACTAGTTAAAAACCTAGAAGCGGCTAAATGGAATGAACCCCTTTCCACCACTATGATTTACTCTGAAGTTGTTGTTGAAAGACAGAGCAACTAGGGAACTTGCTGCAACAACCAAAGAAAAGAAACAGAAGGTGACATCAAGTGCAGTTGGTGAATAATCAGCCAAAAAGGAAGAAAGTATTGGAGAGCCAACTGAATCAAGTGAATTTGAAGTTTAATATAGGGTAAGAAAAGAAAGGTGGGAGAGATGTTTGTAGATGAGCTCTCCTCCATAAAACAGGGGTCGATAACGTAGCTCAAGCTCGCCGTGAGGGTAATTTAATTGTTGAAAGAGGCTGAGCACAAGTGTACTCCTAAGAGGTTTTCATGAGTTAACAAGGTTGGACTTCAATTGAGTTGATCGGCGTAGAGCATATAGGTTTTTGAATGCAAAGCAATCAAGGATACATGAACTACTTGGTTGTCCACTTGAAGAACGCAACGCACATTTGATGGACATGCTAGAGGAGGAGGAGATAATTAGCTACAGTGGTAGCTTAATTATTTAGCGAGCTTTCTGAAACTGTTTATGACAACTTTTGCGTTGTAATGTTGATTCAAAGATTTTGAACTATGGATAATTTGGAAATTAAGTACTCACTATATAGATTCAAGCTATACTTTCTCTCAGCAAGATCGACTTTGTATATAAGTTAAACAGGGGCTCTAAACCACTAAAAAACAGGGGCTTTGAACAATTGTCGAGGCATACCCATAAAGAGCCAAGTATATGATCGATATAAATAGTATGCACTAATGCCTAGTATGTTGTATGCTGTATATACATGTACTGTAGAAAGCATATTATGTGGCATAATAGTGATACTTCACAAGAGTTTATTATATGGCATAAGAATATACTTCGTAATTGAAGAGTCTAGTATATATATATAAGCCCATACGGTCGTAAATAATAGTATACTTCGACGTCAAAATAAATAAATAAATAATATACTTCATAATAGTTAAGTATATGGCATGAGAATATGCTCGGTAATTTAAGAGCCTAGTACATTGTATGTGTATATATATGTATATATATATAATATTGTAATTCATAATATAGGGTATAAAAATTATACATAGTGCAGAGGCCTAGAATATGAAAATCATACTTGGTAAGAGTCGTACAATGTATACAACTATATTCCATAAAAAGCCATACACTATGCAATGATATTAATCCATTTAAGGTATAAAAATAAAGAAAAAAGAAATATTAATTCATTTACTAAAAAGAAAAAAAAGAGTGCAAAAGCCTTCATCTCAACATCTTCAATTCCCAGCTTGTAAATCATCTCCCTCCAAAAAAAAGTGCAAAAGCCTTCATTAGTTAATCATCAACGTCTTCAACTTCCCTTTCCACCTCCTCTTTCTCCCTCATTCAAACAGGGGGATGTTATTTCCATCCTCCTCTCCCTCCCTTCCCCTTTCCTTCCCTTCTTTCCTCCCCCCTCCCTCCCCCCTTTCCTTCCTCCACTGGTACCAAACAAGCTGTGAAGCGTTCATACAGACTAAGACAAAGAGAATACCATGCTAATGGGGTACTGAATTACCTTTGCATATATTGTTTCATTTTGCTGGACCCTCAAAACAATTAGCATTTAATGAATACGAGTCTTTCTCCCATCTTAAGTTCAATGGGAAAAATATATTTGGACGGACAACAAATGGTTGAGGTTACTTTTGTTGAAGTATTTGGTATGTTGCGTAACCCGTATTTATCAGCTCACAGCCCGTATATGCATGAATACGTTGTAGAATTGTCTATATCACCCCTTCTCCCATTTACTCGCTTTCTACCCTTTCCATCTAAACTTGTTCCATCCGAACCACCATAACCACCACATTCAACACCACCACCACCACCACGTGAGCCACCACCACCATCAACTCCAATTTTTCGACCATTTGCGTCACGGATGAGCTATTTTCGAGTGTTCTAGATGGCCAACGAGGAGGATGCTGCGCCAAGAAAATGAGTAAGTTTTTTAAAATACGTGTTCTATAGTAACGGATAAGGATTCCGGTACCGTGTACCGTAATCCCCGCTTCCGTTACCATAATTATGTCGAATTGTTTTTATTTAAAATTGAATTTCACTTAATTGGATGGAGTTTCCGGTTCTGCGCACTAGAAAATCCATCAGGTACCATGAAATTCAATTTTTTCACGGAATCGGATGGAGATTTCGGTTCGTGTACTTGAATTTGCATCCGGTATCGTTTAAATTTTGAACTTCACAATACTGGATGGATTTTCCGGTTCCGTGAAATTTAATTTTTCCACATAAATTGTTGCTATATTAAACATATTTTAAAATCTTATAAATTAATTTATTATAAATTAGATTATTAATAATTTGTATAGATATTTAATTTAATTTTTTTTATTATTTTAAATTACATGTGTTAATTAATTGAAATTACATGTAAGATAATTAGTTTAAATTGCATGTTAGTTAATAATTAATGTTATTATTGTAGTTAATTAGTTTAAATTACTTAGTAATTAATATTATTATTATATATTGTTAGTTTAATTTGCATTTTAGTTAATAATTAATGTTGTTATTGTATGTTGTTAGTTTTAATTGCAAGTTCGTTGACAATAATTAATGACTTTAGTTAATTAGAGTCGATGGCAGATTGTTGTCAGAGCGGGGCATAGTGGTATGCACAACCATAAGTTCACTGTATACCCGAGGGAAACCATTCATTAAGCGATTCAAGTTCTGGTGCAAGGGAACTTGTTCGGAAGATGACAATGGCTCAAGTGAAGCCGACAAAAATTATGGTTGCTCAGAACCAGTAGGTGATGAATCGACAAACGCAATGACTCATGTGTTTAAGGGTGCATCCTAAATCGGCAAACTTGTTACATGCTTAGCATCATGTAGTTGAAATTGATGCGACTTACAAGACCAACATGTATACTATGACACTTGTCGAGTTGATTGGCATAACCCCGTTTAACCACAACTTTATAGTTGGTTAGGCCATGGTAGAAAATAAGACCACTATTAGTTATACTTGGATTATGGAGAAATTCAAGTTAGTAATTGGTGTTCAATTGACCTGGCGTCCCTTGAAACTGATCGTGAATTGGGACACGTGAATGCCGTTGAGTCTATCTTTTCTAACTATCCTCACTTTGTTATAAAAGATGCCATATCAATAAGGATGTTGGGGCTAAGGTGGCCAAACTTTGTAGGGGTGACAAAGATTCTAGCAACCAATTTGTCAACTGTCGATGGAAGAAACTAATAGATGCATCTAGTGAAGAACAATATTTGGCAGCCTACATTCACATGAAAAGTGCTTTAAGGTTTGGCCAAAGGTTCAACAGTACGTAAATGTCACATGGCTTTCATATAAAGAAAATTTTTTGTCAGCTTCGACAAACGATGCGGGTAATACACTTGGCTAACATGTCTACATTTAGAGCTGACATTGCATATGCATCTTTGAAACAATGGATATGGTTTAGCACAAAGCCTTGACACTATATTCAATGCAATCCATGCTGCAATTGGGAACCAGATTAAAAGAAGACCGAAACTACTCTTGAGTCTTCTCGTCGACGACATGGGGGATTGTATCAGGGGTTGTCTTTGAGGAAGCTAAATGGTAATGTTTTCCATTACTGTCTTGACTTGTTATTAGAGGAAAATCGAATGAGAGAGTTAGCGTCTAAGGTTTATAATCAAGTTGTGGATGTGCATTGTTTGCGTACTCATCATATCCCATGCGCATGCACATAGATCCATCTCGACTGGCACTGATTTGTACCTTGACCAAACTCATCCATATTGGAAGTCATTAGCCATTGGAGATGGGTTCAATTTCCCAGAGTTTGTTACCGAGCAACCTCAAGATGTCGGTTTATTACAAACACTGCTTAAAGAGGTCAACACTAGTGATCCTAGTGTTCATAGAAATGTCAACCAACTTCTTTACTCGCACTTGCACCCCGAACAAGCCGGATACGAGGAACCAAATGTTAATTTGACAAAATTAGGGTTGCCCTACTGTCAAAGAAGTCATTACGCTCCATTAGGCGAGATCCTAGCGGTTTGAGTACACGGGTCGTGGTCGTGATCGTGGTATATCTATTATAGAATCGTTCTACACAAGTCAGGGCAGAGAGCAATCAAGTTCATCCACAGGGTTCATCTGCATCGGCTGTTATAAGATTTCACACGTTATATTTTAATTTCTATTGATAAATATGTTTTAATTTTTTGTCCATTTATTATTTTTTATTTGGTCCTTAAACTTAAAGTTATCTTTCTATATGTAAATTGCTCGTATGGACATAGATCAATTTCCTCTACTGACGACGTATCCCTATAATTATTCGTGATTTTATAGTAGGATAAATAAATGTCGCTTCAGATGGTAATTGTGGATGTCATTACGTTGCGGATCTATTTTTTGTTGGTCAGCAGCATTGGCCGACGGCACATATGATGATTGCCAATGAGATTGCAGGTTATCGGGATACCTGCTCCAGGGTGTATTTCGATGGGATTGACTGTGCTATTGATCAGATCAGATGGACAAGGGTCCTTGTTTGGAAAATCATTGGATGGTTGTAAATCACTACTTGCTTTGATAGCCGCGTTTTTCAACGCAATAATTTTTTCGTTCTCGGTTGGTGCGACGGGATCATTGTTTCCATGTCTCAACATTCCTCCTTGGCATGCCCCAGACAAGGATATTGGGCCTACATCCGAGTTTTGTATTGCATATTTTGGGAGTTACCGACGTTTCATCATATTAGAGTTAGCTGAAAATCAATTCCTATACCTTTTAGTGGGATATAGGGAGATATTCGTGGAGATAGAGTTATTGGACGGGATCAGCAATATGTTGCGAGGCAATGTTATAGGAACATATTAGTATATTAGCATTATGTTTCATTTATGGCTTTGTATTGACGTACATTAATATTGACATTATGTTTCGTTTATGGTTTTGTATTGGCGATATATATTTATTATGAACTTCAAACAAACTTCAGATAATGCTACAAACAAACTAGTACTAGGTTGCTGACAAACTACTAAACTAAACGATTGATTGGTTCACAATAACTACTAAATTATGACATAAATCAATCATTCATTCCTCATTATCTTCTGACTTTCAACCTTGACAAACGCAAAGCCTGATCCAATTATCAACAACATCCTCAATCATAGCATAGGCGAATCTAGTGCTAGGTTGCTGATCATTAGCATGTTGATCCATCAAGGTTGTGTAACGGTCATCAATCGACCCATCCACTGCAAATTAACCAAGTTAGAAGTGACATTAATTATAAAAAATTAATTACATGCAATTATTTATGATAAGTAACATTCGTAATCAGTGTTCTTCGTCTCCATAATAGGGGATATTCTAGTAGCTTCGTAATTCATAATTCGAACACGAGAAACTCGAGTAAACCAATCCATATAGTCGGGTGAACATGCACAATTAACAGGTTCCAAGGCACCAAGAGCAAGCTCACATAATGGCGTGAAATGTGCCATGAGGACTTAGCTGATTCAGCAAAAAACTCAACCTCATACTGCTTAATGTTGCCTGGTCCGTATGCACTATCGGGCGTAGGAATCGGAGAGGTTATACATTGTGTAACCTAACTGTCGTAGCACCACCGTTCAGCTGTAAGGCTCACAATATCTCGATAATGTATGCAACCAATATACATTGTCCTAGGCACTGGATCTATACCATAATGCAACCAGTCAACCTGGAGATATCATTACAACGTTAATAAAATAAATAATATTATATATAGTAAAGATATTACACAAAAAATATCATAAAATTTTGATTCGGTACCTGTATGCGTGAAGAACGTCTAAGCGCTTCTGAAAGGTGGAAAGACGAATGTGATCCTTGTTCTCGAGCCTTTATCCCCCCCAGGGATCATACAGAGTGACATATAACGACCCCCATAGAGGCCAAAAACATGGAAAGTACTCATAAATCCACACTTGTAAAGAGTGAGAAAACCACTTATCCCCATACAATTGCGCCTAGTGGACATCCCGACCTAGCGTTACAAGTATACAAGAGTACTCGAACCCCACGAGTAGCTGGCTCGGAACCAAAATCACATAATCCGTAAAGTTTTCCTGGTGCACCATTGATAAGTAGGCTTTTAGCTCACTTTAGATGACCTTTTCTAGCTTATTTTATCTACTTTCGTCCCTATTTTGTCCCCCTTCTTCACCTTTTCCACTCCACTTTTTGTTTTGATCAAGTTCTCTCTACCTCTTTTGACAATTTTGGCCATTACACCTCTTTTCGGACATATTTTGCACGTGTTTTCTTTGCATCATGTTTTGCAGGCGATCCTGAGATCGCGCGTCATCATGATCCTTGAAGGTGGAAACGAGGACCTTTGTGCCCCCATGCCGTGATGATACAAGAAGGAGAAGAGAGAAGAGGCCCTCGTACCTGGAGCGGGCGCTCCCACAGAGAGCGGAGCGGGCGCT